>JANDKE010001708.1:0-13014 GCA_027627275.1 Coprinellus aureogranulatus | reverse complement strand
GTGGGCGGGTATCCAGGGGCTGCGCCTTACATTCATCCTGGAGCTCCTGGTCACGCACCTGCATGGCCGCCAGCTGCACCTCCAGCACCTCCCGTTCCCTCCTCCATGGGTATCCCCCATACCGGAGCACCACCGCCTCCCCCCGCCGCCTCGGTATGGTCTCCTCCTGGTCGCCGTGGACGTCCTGGGCCTCCGAGACCGTACCACGAAGATCGACACGAACGAGGGCACAGGAGTAGGGGGTAGAGGGCGGAATCGCGAAAGNAGAGGNGGTGGGCGAGGGCGAGGAGGCGGTGGCGGCGGAGGAGGAGGAGGGGATAGGGATAGTGGATCGTTCCAGCCATTGGATTCAGGATGGCCTAGGAAGCCNAGGAATACTGGGCACTCNCATGGGTCGTATAACTCGGATAACCGGTGGTAGTGGCTCGAGATTGTTANGGAAGTTACCCTTGACACTTTTTCTTTCTATCATTATTACAATTCTGTTTGCNCCTTGACTTTGTGTTCCCGCGTCTACCAGTGCTCTCCCGTCTCTTATNTACATGCGAGTTTGATAGNGTTCGGNCGNCGATTCTACGATTTGCACCAAGAGATATGATACAACTTCGACCTGATAATACATGCGTTTCAAGATTCTACTCGTGAATGNACGGAACGTTTGAGAGACTNAAATGNCCCTCCACTACTGGGAAAGCAGGTANGGNGCNAAGCTGGCGTCTGCAGGCCTCCTCTAGTCCAGGATTTGGACTTTNATAGCACCCTGCGTAGGATCNGCNGCAACATGGAAGGCGGAAACAGCGTCTTCCAAAGTGAANCGNTGAGTTACGAGAGGCTTCANNTTGATGAGTCCACCGGCNACCAGNCGNATNGCCTTGGGGTATTGNTTGGCGTAACGGTANTGGAANTGGAGGTCGATCTCNTTNGCGCTTAGGTGCATGAANGGGAACTNNGCANGTGTATNGNTGTCTAGTNAGNGAANGNTAGGCANACNTTGNGGTNGGGTTAAAGGNACATACGTTCATCTGGTTGTTNCCAACGCCGATTACGAANACCTTTCCACCGAATTTTGTTGACTAAAGTATATGTCAGCACCTCNNNTNACCCAAACTGGNCGCNTTGNCACTGACATANATTCCGGTATGGATGCTGCTCTCGAATCCAGTNCACTCAATGANAAGGTCAACCGGGCCACCCGCAACCTCCGTGATAANNGCCGCCTGTTCCTTNGGNCTCTTATTCCTATCAANCAACACCGTCCTGACACTAGGCACCAANTTCTTAGCAAAGTCCANNCGACTTTGCACNAGGTCAGTAATGACGATGGGTTCGGCACCAGCAGCTCTTGCAGCAAGNAGNGANACCAAGCCGATTGGGCCTGAGCCGCANATGAGGAGAGGNTCNCCGAGTCGAAGGCCGGAGCGNTCGATNCCTGCNAGGGCTACTGCTAGGGGCTCGCAGAGGNCGCCTTCTTCNAAGGAGACGTGGTCNGGGAGGCGGTGGAGCCAGTGTGCGGGGTGTAAGTGCCATCGCGTCAATGTACCTGGCGNGTAGGAATCGTTATCAGTTGTTNTTGNNNNATNANNGNCNTNGTCNTNNACNANAGGATTGCNNGGCTTACCGTGGAAGGGAGGNGTAGAGAAGAANACTACGTCCTTNCAACCATTGTATCGGCCCGTNCGNCAGTCNTCGCAGGAGGCTTTCATNCAGGGAACCCCTGCCTCAATNGCNACTCTGTCACCTNGATCAAACAANGNGATATGAGNAACAGGTCTTCACTTNTNNNGGATGANNNGNGATNNACTGACCNACNTTCCACTCNTCGACNCCTTCGCCGACCTCGACAATCTCCCCAGCAGATTCNTGTCCAGCGCCGCACTGNGCGAGNGNANNNATNNGNNANNAGCNATNAGGAACGANTCAGCTAAGGGAATCAGCGAGAGAGAACATACCTCNTCCCTCACCACCATCGACTCCCCTATACATCCATGCTTCCAGAAATGAACGTCACTNCTATTAAGCGCCAGCAACAAATGAGATCACCCGATCGTCTTAGGAGGCGCCTATAAGGGCGATCCAGGAAACACGCACCCACAGATGCCCGTNGCTTTGACATGCACNAGGACCTGNCCCGGGCCNGGTTTNGNACGNGGNTTCTGAACGAGATGGACTTGCTTGTGAGCGTTATAGCACACGGCGATGTTCGCTCCNGGTTCAGGTTTTTCGCCTTCCTTGAAGATCTTGAACTCGGGATGGTCGAGGACTTTACGGGGGTCGTAGGTGACTGCNTGGGGGACTGAGGNCATGATAGCTAGGGGTCAACNGAAAGCGGGAGAANGGNAACGGNNGTGATATATCAGNGAAACTTAAGAAGGAAGAAGGAAGGAACAACGNCCCGCCTTGGNTGAAGAAGTTGTCGTATTTATACCTAATTCATTCGGATGGACCTCAAGCGCCAGTGCGCGATGGTGAGCACATCGGCCCTCGTGACCGATATGTGCATGAGGTTCTCTGTCATCACCAAAGTGGCACAGGCTCCAATTGCAATTGGAAGTGGAGGGGCGTACGATAAAAGGTGCATGATGCATTGCGATTGCGATGGGGGGTATTCCAGATTTGAAGTTTCCACGTAGAAATACAGTGCCGGCCGAGTTCAGATAACAACACTACCTCACAAAAACCATTAAAATCAACCCGAAGCCTGCGGTCCACCCGTGAAGCGCTTGAACGTGAATCTAGTAATCGTCGCGTTAGATAAGGGAAGAAGTGAGTGTGATTTCGGAACACGTACCCAAGGAAGGCGAGATCCTTCTCTGCACTGACGCTCTCCACGTTGTCCAGTTGGCTTGAGACGTTACCGAGGTCGTCCGTCGGGAAGTAGGAAGTGTCTGTTATCGAGTTGAGTCGGGGAACGAAGGGCGGTTCGATGTATCGCAGGGAATTCCAGTCGGCACCGTAGAACCACGGATGGTTCTTGATCTCACTGACGTCGAGACGTTGGTCGGCCCAGTTCATCATACTAGCGGTTGGTACATGGTGAGTGCTAGAACACGATACGGAGAAGGAAGGGGTACGCACCCTCGAATGAGGTCTTCGCCTTCCTTTGAAATGAAGATCTCGTCGGGGAAGTAGAGGTAGCGTGGCCAGTCGATGATCTTCTTGTACGTATCGCCTGGGTTGTCGGAGCAGAATGGCGCGTATCCCACCAGGCACTCGAAGAAGATGGCGCCGAGAGACCACCAGTCGCACTCTTTGCCGTACCCTTTCATCATAAATACCTCCGGGGCAATCTACGCGTGAGGTGAGTGTATGTTCAGCGAATGTAATGGACAGCTCACGTAGTCAGGTGTTCCAACGGTAGAGTAAGCCTAATGAACAGACCGTTAGACACCAGGTTCCGGAGAGGAAAGGCAGTCCACATACCAGTTTCCGCCTGTTCGCTTTCCAGGTAGCGATCTGCTCTCGGCTCATAGTAAGGTTGATTGGGTTGACTTGCACAGAATTTCGGGCGTTCTCTTTCTTCTCCTGCTCCAGATACCGCTTGTAGATTTCGCCATCAGTAGCCTTGTGCAATCCCGTGGAGAGACCGAAATCCGAGAGCTTCAAGTGACCGTTCTTGTCGATGAGGACGTTGTCGGGCTTGATGTCCCTGTACACGAGGCGCGTCAGGGGCTACTCGGCTAGTGGACAGCGAGGCTCGCACCTGTGAATGTAGCCTAGGTTGTGGACTGCTTCGATGGCGAGGATGCATTCTGCCATATAGAAGCGAGTGACATCTTCTGTGAAGACATCGTACTTCATCAACATGGTCATGAGATCGCCGCCAGGAAGGAATTCCATGATGAGGTAGAGGTATAAGGGATCCTGGAAGGAGTAGAACAGTTGCACAACCCATGGCGACGTCGATTCTGCAAGGACATCGCGCTCTGCTCTGACGTGGGCGAGCTGTGCGGGCGTTAGATGGATAAGTGGACGAGCTGAGGTGCGGACATACCTGATCACGCTTCAACATCTCCGCCTTCTGCAGACTCTTCATCGCATACACCTTGCCCGTATCGACCTTTTGCACCAACCGGACCTAGAGAAGCGCATGAGCCACGCAACGCCCATCCGTGTACGCTTGCTAACGCACCTCTCCGAAAGCACCTTTACCGATGACCTTGACTGTCCTAAAGTCGGAGAGCTTGATCTTTGTCCTTCGTAGCCGTAGATGCTGAGACTCTGTCTTGCTGTACTTTCTGATTTCCCTATCCTTCGCATCCTGGGTGTGCAGCTGGCTCAGACGTGTTTCCATCTCGATGCGCCTGGCATTGCGCTCGATGGCAGAGTCCACTGCGACCTTGTAGTACGACTCGAGCTTCAGCTTGGCCGCGGTAGCCTTTGCCACGGAGTCGGTGCTGAAACCCTTGGTCGACCTGTCAAAGTAGACATAGTCGTCCCCCTTCGCCTTGGGCTGTGGAGGATCTGCGGTGAGGTGAGAATTGGACGGGCCCGCGCTGGACTGCATGGCTGACGCGAAGGTGAGTCACCCGTGGTGGTGTAGAAAAGAAGAGGGTGGGGGTTCCTGGTTGAGGGGATTGTGAGAGGGGTCTCCTTGATACATATACGGCAATCATCTGCAGTTGCCAAGATCATGACAGTTCTCTCATCGTCGCCTGCCTCGCCTCATTTTTTGCTTCAATTTATTTTGCGGGTCTGTGAAACATTCCGTTGCCCAGCGCCATCGCTGTGTCTCGCAACGAGCAAGTGCGTTGAGCGCCAGGCAACGACGTTCAGGCGCTTTGATAGGATCTGGGGCCGTCGCCATACATCGGCATCAATGGGCTCTTAGCGAACAACTTCGTCGAGGTCATAACACAACGACCATGCCAGACTTGGACAGTCTCATAGACGATGGCAACTACCTTGGGTCTGAACGCGCAAGGCTAGAGAACCAAGTCATCCTCGATGAGCTCGAGCGCAAGAAGAAGGCAAGGGCCCTCGCGGTACCGACAGACGACACCAAGGTCAAGGCCAGGCTGCGTGAAATCGGGGAGCCAATAACTCTGTTCGGTGAAAGGGTGCGTGTTTGTCCAGTTTTTACTTCAACTGGTCTTTATCGTCCCGAAGGCTGCAGATCGACGTGACCGTTTAATCTATGTGCTCTCTCAAATCAACGCTGCCAGGGGGGAGGATGCGATGCCTGTGGACAGTGAGTCCTCAGACGAGAGTGAAGATGAGGTACGTGCGATCCCATCCCAGAGCCAGCACCGTGGATTGAAATCTCACCCAGCAAGAAGAGTTCTATACCCCTGGTTCCCTTGAGCTCCTGGAAGCAAGACGGCATATCGCGGAGTACTCTCTTCCCAGGTTGGACTTACGCTCGTATACGTGAATGACACTGGCAAGGTGCTTACTTTCCGTCTTCCTTCTATTTCAGAGCTCAACAGCGTGTCGCCCAGCAGCGTCTTGACAGTAAAATGGACCTTGGGCGGATCGTTGACATCCGAAAGAAAGTCTTTGCGGAAGTCAAGGTGTGTGTTCTTTGCTCGTTTGCAAGCACCGCCTGCTTATCTGCTCATACCAGAAATTCTCGAATCTTGGCTCCCAAATTGGCGACGAACGGCCAATATCGCAAGTTCGATTCGCACCGAACAATCAGATCCTGGCTACTGGCAGTTGGTCAGGCACAGTCAAACTGTGGAATGTACCAGCATGTACAGAGATCCGTGCATTGCGTGGACATGGCGACAAAGTTGGAGGCGTTGCTTGGCACCCTAGCGCGACACTTTCTCAGTCAGAAAGTGCAGTCAATCTGGCCAGCGGCGCTGGGGATGGTAAGGTGAACCTGTGGTCACTGAGCAGGTGAGTATCCCAAGCATGTCATTTCTTCCACTGTATACTCACCGATGTTGTAGCGATCAACCATTAGCAGTAATGGAAGGACACCAGGACCGAGTGTGCAGAGTTGCTTTCCATCCTTCTGGGCGCTATGTCGGTAGCGCCAGTTTCGACACCTCCTGGCGTTTGTGGGATGTCACTACTGCAAAAGAACTCTTACTCCAGGAAGGACATTCGAAAGAAGTTTATGCCATTGACTTCCAGAACGATGGCGCTCTTGCGGTTTCAGGGTCAGTTTGTGCGAATGCTATACGTTGAAGCCTATCTGACGGGCTTGTAGTGGTTTGGACGCAATTGGGCGAGTATGGGATCTGAGAACAGGCAAGACTGCAATGGTTTTGGATGGACATGTCAAAGCTATCCTGGCCGCTACATTCTCTCCGAACGGGTGATTACCGTTATCCCTGATGTACTTCATTGGTACTGACTTCAATTTCAGATATCAAGTCGCTACTGGGGCCAGCGACGACACAATACGGATATGGGACATGCGAGCCATCAAGTCTCTCTACACTATCCCAGCCCACCTATCCAACGTCTCCGACATCCGCTTCTTCCATGCAAACGACCTCCACTTCAACCACCCCAAGCCCGATGTCGCCATGAACGGAACGGACGACGACAAGTCCAATGACCAGGCAGAAAAAGAGTACAAACAGGCGCAGGAGGAGTGGAGGTATCGATCTGGATTGTTCTTTGCCAGCTCGGGGTACGATGGGCTGGTGAAGCTTTGGAGTGCGGATGACTGGCAACTGCAACGGACGCTGTCGACTGACGCGGGCAAGGTTATGTCCGTCGATATCTCCAGCGATGGCAACATGATCGCGTCAGGGACGTATAACCGTAACTTCCAACTCTTCGCACCTGAAGAGACTGTTGTGTTGTAGATGGGCCTTCCTTGCCAGTGCGGAGGTTTTTTGTATGGGATTTTTATGGCATACGAGTGGCACAAAAGGCGATGTGGCTCATATTAACCGAGCCCTGTAAGAGCACATTGTATCGATGTTCAACCGACGGTTTTACTATGCTCAAACCNTGTACGACGTGGACATCGCCACGCTCGGCGTCTGAGTAACGCGAGAACGCGTCGGGCGGAGTTTGAAGCCAGCCAATACAACGCGCGACGACTGTCAACCGGGCTCTGCTGCGACAAGCGGACCCGATGGCGGTTCGAAGAGGCGTCGAGGTACAGGTGAGGTTTAATTGTGATTTGCGATAGGCATGGTGGGTCTGACATGTCCTTCCATAGAAACCCTCGCCGACGCTTCCCTCATCAAGTCTGACTTCGCTCTCTCGAATCGCCGTTTGTCTTACGCGAGGACGCCGAGCACCCGTGTCAAGCTGCAGAAGATTGTCTGCAGCTACATTACACCTCAGGGAAAGCCGGTGTTCGAGAAGAAGGAGTCGTTCCATGCGTTCATTGCGAACGAGGCCTTTGCAAAAGGCAGCATGAAGTGCGCATTCGAGGTACGTCCTGTTACACTATCACTGTTAAATTATGTACTGTATAGCTGACCTCGACGCGTCTTCTTCAGCTTGTAGATCCCAACTCGAACGAGCAATATGTCGTCAAGCGCTTCTATAAGCTGTCGGACGATGAGGACCTCGACTTGGACATCAGGGACTCAAAGATCCCTCCTGCACCCTTCACTGCCGAGCAGCACAACGTTCAGATCGAGGCGGAGTGTGTATCCCTTGCTCTCGGTAAACGCTTCCTTACCGAATTTTTCAAGTTCTGCAAGCAAAAGAAGGTGCATGTATTCGAACGTGAGTTGCTTGGTTCCTTGACTTGCTAACTATGACGTTTAACGTACTGACTCAATACCGCAGATCTTCGTTTTGAAGACGGATTTTTATTGGAAGAGATTGAGGGCCCTCCCAGCCCTGCTTCGGGCATGCCTCAAGATGACCGAGACGAGATGTGGACCTTCAACCTCAGCGCCAGTTTGTCCAAGATTCTCCGTCTCATCTGGTTGGGAGAGAAGAAGCATATCACTGGCAGGATTATTCGCTTCAATGGGACGCTCGCACATCCCTCTGCCCACACAGACCTCGCTCACCTCACCGTTTATGCACTCATCCATTATATCTTCGGTCACACTAACCGCCAGCTTGTCTTCGCTGACCTCCAAGGTACGCTTCGCCTTATTCATATTGTTGGATTCAGCCCACTGACCTTTCTGACTTCCCAGGAACTCCTGCTCTTTTCGAGATGGAGAACGGAAAGACCGTCGACGGTTTTACGCTCTTCGACCCTATGACCCACACTGTGGATGGGTAAGTCCTTGGAATATCCCTCAGCATGATATTCTGCTAATAACTTCATTGCAGTGATTCTGGCGTCGGCGACTTCGGAAAGGACGGCATAGCGCGCTTCCTCGAGCAGCACGAATGCAGAGACATCTGCAGGCGCCTTGGTCTAGACAAATCCATCCCCTTGGATCCGGATTTCGCCTTTGACGCAAACGAGGACGACTTCTCCGATGATCAAGGTGGTCATCCTCCCCCTCCGAGTCGACGCTCTTCCAGTGGCTGCAGTGGTATGGTGGGGTACTCAAGCTCAAGCTCTGAGGAAGGCGATGAAGAAGACGGGGACTGCCCCCCTAAGAAGCAGTCTGACGATGGTGAGGAGCAGGAGGAAGACGATGACGATGATTGATAGTACAGCTCTCTCAATTGCACTATACAGCAGACTAGTGATAGTTTAAAGCAATTTTGTCATAGATTAGATCCCGATGTCTTGTGGAATAGAGTCTAGATGCTGATATGTGTTCGTTCCTACGCTAACTCGTGTTGAATGCACGCCCATAGCAGAGAGACTAGCCTTATGCATTCTGGCACCTCACCTCCTACAAATGGTTTGCTCCCGAAGGTCAGAGCAACCACAGTGACCCAAAAACAACGCTAACATGGTCTATTGCATGTTTCCAAGCTCGTACAATAACTTAGGAGAGTTGGAATCACCTCATATGCTCAGAAATGAGCATTCGGGAGGTGAGCATACCGGCGGCGGCGCCAAACAGGACATCACAGAATATATTGACCAATTTCTCGAAAATATGCGATGTCCTACTCTTGAAACGTAGTACAATACCTCAAATACACCCTTCTAAACGCATTCCAGCCGTCCTTTCCAACTTCTGGTTGGATGTACGGTCAGGACGAACACAAACGTATCGAGGTCGCTCGCAATAGGCGCCCGGCGAACCCCGTGATCTGGGCTCTCGCGCGGGAATTTCATCCTCGAACATCCCGCCGACCGTATCTGCGTGTCCTGAGTGCTCAGATGAAAAACCACTATCTCGCTATCAGTCATGTTCTGCAGGTTAGCCCTGCATTTAAAACTTGTCGACGAACAGGCCCAGTAGATACCGTGGGGGCCCAATCGCCAGGCTCATTTTTGACTCTAAGTCGAGGCGTTCCGATTGAGAAAGCTGGACTTGTTCTAACTCAAGAACACGCCATCGAAGTGTTCGTGTCTTCCCTCCGAAGAGTGAACATGGGATGACAATGAGGCTCAGACGAGGTGCCAGTAGCAGATCCTTGGGGCCCGAGTGGGACGCATATGCCGTGAATAGAGAAGGTCCGTCATTATCTTACGCTAGCATACGACTATCGGTGGGTATGCTGCCCGAGGATTAAACCAGTTCAAATAGGTTCAAATTCGCCCACTAACATTTGTGTATATACCTATTTTTTGTTCTCTCCACTAGCGCCGAAGCTCGGGGCCCGGCAGGTCTCACAGCGTAGGACTGATCCATCCCCCTGAACACCCATCTTCCGGAATTTGTCTCGAAACTCCTCTTCAGATACGCGTGACGGAGCGTTAAGGTCTGCTCCTGTCTCGACGCACACTGCTCTTAGTTCGACCGCACTCCTACTTGCTAGTGGACGGACACCCAGTTTGACCGGGGGAGATTCCAAAGAAGCCATGGACGAAGTTGAAGTGCAGTTAGATCTATTGATACTATGATTTTGTAGGCTGGCATATCTCGCAATCCGCGCTTGCACTATCACGACGCGTCCCCGGCTCTCGGAGTTCAAAGATAAAGCTGTTGTAGGAAATTCGGGACAATCGATCGTCTTTCGCTGACACATTCTTCGATCCCGTGTTGAGATCCAGCGAGCTTCGCGCTGTTACTCCACCACCCAGCTTGTCTTCGAAGTGGTGAACACACCAGCCGAGCGAGCGAGCCTGGTCCAGGATCCTCCTTCTCCAATCAATGCAAATTTCGTCGCAGCGGGTTCGTGAAAGACACTACACAGACCGGGTAAAGCGATAAGCGAACCGCAGTTGTGAAGGATACGAGATTGAAACTCACCAAAGTCAAATGAAGACTGCAGTACAGACTGGCGATGAATTTCATCTCAAAAGGCTTCATCCCGAAGAAGCGATAAGGATCGCTTTCACGATCGCGTTCTGCCCTCAACCTCATAACCTGGTGCGTCCACCATCCCACATCACAGGAAATCAGCTTTTCCCTTGACTCCTTGCTTAGATGGCCAAGCGAGGGCCGTATCACGTTGACGATTGGATGGTGATTGTCGGCAGAGGGCCCACTTTTACCTGAGTAGATCAGGCCAGCGAAGGAAGGAAAGATAGATAGGAATTTCGTTACGTCATGTTGCGGGTGTCCGTGACCCAGCGGTCCCTTATCTGTGTAAAACGAAGTTGCGAGTCAGTCATACAGCCAACGAGGAGAAGGATGCAATGACGCACTACTAAGTACTTTGACACACCTGTCTCCTGCGTAAGCATCCACTTCCGCGTCGGCAACATACAGATCTCCGCAGCGGCTTTGGGTCAAAAGGAAGTCCTTCAGAGACTTGTGATAGAAAACGAAATGAGAGGAGGTTTGCTCCGTAGAGGGTACGGCGATCAGCGAGGTCAGAGGTCCCAGGACATAGTTCACTTCTCCATCTTCGTCTTCGAGAAACTGCCTCCAAAACCGCCCAGTAGTATTCGGAGCACGGTATTTCTGGATGACGCGAATCCACTTCACAGCGAGCTTGACTTGAGGGCTACCTTCCAGAATCTGGCGATATACCGCATCCAACACATCGAACGGATTCTTCGACTTATCCTTCATCTGCCGAAGGTTGATAATGTTATCCAACTGGCGTTGTGGAGGGCCCAACGACACCTGACGAATGATAGTTGCAGGGACAATGAATTGACCGGAAGACATCTGAACGATGTGGTCAATAGCCTTCTTCCCAGGCCACGAAGCGTGGCTTAGGCCATACCGACGCCGAATATCTGCGAACTTCGCAGCAAGGAAGTTTGCGATGTCGGTATTGGGGTCGTATTTCGAGTCGAGGAACACGTTGACTGTCATGGAGTTCGCCGTGTCGGAAAAGAATTCGGTGAAGATGCGCTCCGGACGGCATGACACTAATATGCGGAATGGAAAGGCTGGGGATTGAACGAGGGTGCATAGAAGGTTTAGGATCTCCCGTTGGTCGGCTTCGTGTTCTTCTTGGACATTCTCGTTGTTTCTCCTTAATAACAAGTGATTGCGCACCCCAAGGACTTCATCCAGTCCGTCGAGAACGATGCCGGTCGGCCAACGTGTTCGGTCGCACTGGCCCAAAATCACTTGAAAAGGTCCAAGGAGGAGAATCTCAGCCTGCTCTCTCAGCCGCTTTCGGAAGATATCAGGGTGGCGTTCAAGGGAAGTGAGCAGCTGAGTCTTGAATTCTACGAGGGCTTCGTGTTTGGCTAGGTGGTAGGCCAAGGTTGACACCACAAATTGCTTGGAGTGTCGATCCACCGAGCCGGAGAACGACGAAAAGAAGAAGGTAGCGGCGAGAAGACCTTCCTCCTGACACGTCTCCGCAACCGATCCTGCGATAGCAGTCTTCCCTGATCCAGCGGGTCCGCTTAGGTACATGATCTTCTTCGCCGGGTCACTTTTGTCACCATGTCTCATGAAGCTCACGATCTCGCCTTGAACGGCCTCTCTTGTCTTGGGCGCGCATCTGGGGGCGTAAGATCGCTCTGCTGAGTCGTATGCTGCGCCGTGAGAGATGTTGGGCTCGAGACCTGCCCAAATTCGATGAGAAGGGGTGATGAGCGAATCACGCACGCAACTTGAACGACCTACTCACATTCAAAGACAGATTTCGACGGTTCTCCCTTCAGAACAGGGTTGATGTGCAGGTTCGCAATGCTGAAGTCGTGTGCATTTGTGAAGTACTGGTTGGACTCGCTCTCTATCACCCGCTGTTGACCACGTATTCGTCTGAAGAACCTCTTGAATCTGCCGCTGACACCTAACATTGCTAGACCACCGGAGTGAGAGCGTAGACAGAAGGGGCGACGCCGCCCTGAGTCCTGACAGTAACGGGTGATGAGAGTGAGCGTGAGGGTCGTGGAGGAGAGGTGAGCGCCCAAGTGCAAGGAATGCCTTGTTCGTTTTATACTGGCACTGCTTTCCTGTGCTTGCTTCATAACCGTGACTTGGTCGCAATCGGCCTGACACTAACACAATTAGGGCCGACGTACAGCGCAAGATATAAGTACAGCATAGGCGGCAAAAGTGAGGCGGCGTACCAACGCCGGTGAATGCTCAGAAAGTCTGGAATCCTGGAAGGAGACGTTTCGAGCATCGCAACCGGGCGTCGCTGGCAACGCATACGGCCAATGGTGTTATCCCTTCGCTGCGATCGCCTGGTAAAGTCTATCGTCACGATATATTTCGCAAAGCAAAATGTGAAGAGAAGGGTTGGTGGTGACCACGTTTGGCGGAGAGCGATGAGGGTCTGGGGCAAAGGAACGGTTAGCAGAAGCCGCCGCGAGCGATCCAGCACCGGAGGGGACACCTGCGTGGAGGACCCAGCCTTTACTAAATTTCTGATCGATTAATCCGATATGGTGTAACGGCTAACATTACCGCCTTTCACGCGGTAGCTCGGGGTTCGATTCCCCGTATCGGAATACATATGTTTTGCCCTCTTTTTACGCCATACGAATTGAAGACAAAATCTACGAGAACTGTTTATCAGAAATTCAAATTAATGAGACCCACAGGCCACGACGAGGAGGATCTCTTTGACTGAACTCGTGGCCAGTTCCAATTGACATATCTCGAGCTTACCCAGCTTTCGCGAGCATACTTGACCGCAGCATGAGCC
>JANDKE010001707.1:0-13015 GCA_027627275.1 Coprinellus aureogranulatus | reverse complement strand
TCCATGGGCGGTGCAGTCCGGTGTCACGCCAAATTGCGGGCGCGACGTCTGCCAACGCCATCCCGAGGCACGTCCAGATGATGACCAGCACCATTCTCGAGATGCTCTCGGTGACGAGGTAGTCGATGAACATACGCACAGCCCAGGAAACGTATGGGTCGAACGAAGAGGGCATCATCTTCATGAAGTGGAGAGTGATAACACCCTCCCATAGGCCGACAATGGGTGCGGCGACCTTCCAATCTTGCTTGCTTGCGAGGCCGACGACGGAACGGAGGGCGAGGCCAAAGACGATGGAGTATATGCTGTCCATCGACGAGTACTTGCGCCGACGTCGCGTCGTCGACGACGACGACGACGATGACGAGTGGGCCATCGAGGACGACATTGCGGCGCGAAGAGAGAGCCGAGGGAATGACCTAACCGCAGTTCGGATTAGCAGAGTCGCCAGGGACTGGGATGGGTCTGGGGGAAAGTTGGGAATCAATTTCAATGTCCGCTTTGTCTGCTGGCCCGTGCCACTCTTCGGCAAGCACCAAAGCCGCGCAAACAAAACCAGATTAGGGCAGAGGGCATTCGGGGTTCGTAAACCAATCGTAAACCATGGCAATGCCGCGAGAAGCCGCATTAGCCTCCTACGCCCCTTCGTGCCTGCACCTTGAAGTCGAACCGCAGCCAAACGGATCGAATAAATATGCTCTGAGGGACTCTATAGTTTAACGCTACACCTGAGTGTAGTTTTGTGAGGCAAGATCGCAAGGGCCACCCTAAGTCATGCAACCCTTTTATGCTCTGCCTCGTGTTTGCCTCAAGGCTATTTTTGCGTTCCTGAGCGGCTAGACACTCCACAGACAAGATGGTGCACTGGAAAGGCTTTGAAGGGTCGCACAGGAGATACGGAAGGTTCAATGCCGCTGAGAATTCAGCACCAGAGGGGGGCAACCGTGAGGGGACAGCAGGAGAGGGGGCGGGAGGGCAAAGCACCACAAGTCAAGTTGGCTAGGGAGAAGAGGATAGCGTCCGTATCGATTAGGGTTAAATCACTTCGTTGTGGCCAAGCTCCGAAGAGCCGCTGGTTCGATTCCAGCTACGGACATGCCTTTGTTTTTGTCTCCCCGATTGTAACCGTATTTTTGAGACTTGGCCTATCTAGGCTATCCTTTTGTCCGGAGTCCGGACTCCTACGAACGATACCCAATTAGATGGTGTATTGGCTGAGTCGAGAGAGGTGCAGACCCAGTAGTGATATGGAACGAAGAGTGGGGAGATGGCATGGCCAAAGGACAACTTGAAGGACGACGAAGGTGGGCTACATGGGGTACTACAACACTGGAGAGCACTTGGATATTGGCGACGAACAGATAGCAATGGTTGGCGAATAAATAAAAAAGTGGTATTGGATTACGTCGAAGACCGAAGAGGGTCCATAAAACGGGTAGCATAGGCTTCGAAGCGATAGAGGGAGTGGGGGTGATTGATTACTTGCAGCTGTTTTGGTCTTGGGAGTGGACGAGAAGGGCCGGAGTAAGGTGGATAACATTGCGGGGCATATCGTCCCGTCTTCGTTCCGTCGTAAGAATTCGTGAAGGGTGTCACCGGAGTCGGGGTTCCTCTTTCCCTCTTTTTCCACGCACAAGGCGCTTCTCTCGACGGGAGCCCGAGGTAAAGACAAACTTCGCTATAAACCCCCGCCATCTCCCACCCGAGCGACGAGTTCTTTCACTCTTCAATGGCTCATCATATGGTGGTGATCGTCATGAGGAAACATATCCGCCTTGCTCAACCTTCTCCTCCCCTGATCGTACTTCCTCAGATACTCCCTCGATCTCCCCTCGAACGCTCTCGCACATCCCCTTGAAATGGTCTGCAGGCAACTTATCCTTCCTCTGGTCCCAAGGCTTCACATCTACACTCTCACACCGATCCAAGCACACCAGAATCATCCCAAACGAATACGCATCCGCCAACAGCGGATCCTGGCACTCTCCCCTCAAAATCTCAGGAGCCGAGAACGGTCGCGTCCCAGGATGAATCTGCTCCACTTTGACCGGAGGCATCTTTGGCGTACTGTTGCTGTGCGCCCCGTGCTGCTGGTGCGTCTGCCGAAGGTAAGGGAAAGGGTCGACAGGTTCGTCGTCTGGACTCTTGAGCATCGAGTCTGCAGATACACTCCGTCCGAAGTCCAACAACTTGATCGTGTTGTTCCCATTCGTCACCTGCACGTTCAGCAGCGAGAGGTCACCGTGGCTTAGGCGGTACGAATGTAGATGCGTGAGCCCATCCAGAAGTTGGTTATGATAATCCTTCTTCTGTTCTAGGGTCAGCGCTGGGCGGGCGGCGATCACATCGTACAAAGTACGACAATCGAGGTATTCGAGCACCATCCCTACGTTCTCCAAACATCCAAAGAACGCACAGATGTTGCGATGCCGTCCGAGGGTGGTGTATACCCGCAGTTCTGCGAGGAACTGGACGGTAACATCTGAAGAGTTTGACTGCATCTCCCCATTGATTTCGAGCTGGATAACGTCCGGCTTCTTCACCACGCATTTGAACAGCTCGGACGCTGAGCCATGCGCAAATGGGGTGAGACTCGCCGTTGCGTTTGGGGGTGCGGCATATGCAGTGGGTGTGGGGAATGAGAAGATCGAGTTGGGGTGCCGTGTAGGGAAGTAGAGCGGGGACGGAGGTGGTGATTCCTGCTGGTGGAATCTGGTATCGGTCCGTCGTAGTGGTGGGAGATTGCTCTCATCGATTCCATGATTGTAAGTAGGGAAGGGTACCACTGGCTCGTTGACCGCAGTGTCCTCTGAGGAGAACGAGTTCACGGACCCGTTAATTCCTGGGGTATGCGGGTGTGGATGGTGGTGGTGGTGATGAAGCTGGTGCTGCTCCTCTTCCTCCTCGTCCATCTCCACTATCCATCCCAACGATCATACGGCATCGAAGAGTAAGAGAGTTCAGATAGATCGCGAAGAGCAGACCAGGACGGATCGCGAGTCAGCCAACACCCATAGATAACGACACAGGACAGACCACTGAGAGATTTCACTAACCCATCCACCAATTCTTCTTCGATGTCAAAGTAACCCTCTTCACATGCATCGCTTTCGGTTTAGGCGTTGCAGCGGTTGCCGATGGAGGACCAGGTGTCCCTAGCGCCGCGTCCACAGAGCCTTGCCCAGGCGACATTTGCACAGTGATGGTTCGTCCATATCCAGGTCGCTGCGTCGCTGCCATATATCCTGCTTCTGATTCGACTCTCAGGTTCTCGCAGTAGACGTATACGGGCTAGCCTGGTGGAGAGAAGGAGGAGGAAGAAGATAGTCGAAGATGGTGGTCGGAAAGCAAGAAAGGCAATATCGGCCCCGCACGCACGTTCAATATTATTCCAGCCACAGCGCCACAGCGCGCCAAGCGCCGCTAGCGCGGACGGCTTGGCTCATTTGGGTCTACTCCCCCGCACAAAGCTCGAACTTCCTCTTCGAGAAAGTCGGCGGTAGAAACAGATCTTGCACTCGAGACGCAATGTGTCAACGGATGAGATCGCCGTCTCGATTACCCCTAGCGGTACGCGAAGCGCTCCGCCAGCGCCAAGGCCGTATATCTAAGCGCCCAGACACGATGATCTAGCCGACAAATGTCCTCGAAGTCATCGTAACGCTTCTCTAGCTTCGGAAACTACCGACGTGCAGCCTAAAATGGACTTGGCGTCCCAATGACTGGACAAAGTTCAGCGAAGAACTTCACGAGCTATCGCTGTTAGGGAACCACCAGGAAACATAGCAAAGCCGTAAACACATCCAGCTCGAACATTTGCTACGACTACTTGAAGTTACCTTCCGCGCAAGGCATTTATCATTACAGTAAAACAGACTGCATCTACTGTAGGTCCACAGATGGATCCCGCTCTCTATTACCGGAGCATACACATCCCCTTCGTCCTATCCCATACCTGAAAACCCATCATACGCTCAGCTTCGCAGCCGCTTCCGAGATCTCTTTCACACCGCGTCCACGCCCGCCACTTCGAGGAGAAGCCGAATAGGGAACAGTTGGCGTTCGCCCCAGGATGCGTGAGTAAAGGGCGGGGAACGTGTCTGGCTGAAACCAAGGCTGTGTGGTAGAGCCGTCGACGAACTCGAGACGCCCACTCTCTATTTGCTCTTTGAAGATATCAAATGCAGCTTGCTCATCCGTGCCGGAACCAGGGCAGAATTGAAAAGCAACCTGCGACAGTGAACGCCTGGCTGCCGTGTTCCTCAGGTTTCTGAGTTCTTGCAGTTCTTCGCAAGTACATCGATGATATGTGTCCCCAACCCACGGCATATGCTCCACATGCAGCTCTTGCATCGAGTCGCTCGACAGAGTGACGAGAGACGCCTGTACGGTTTTCAAGTCGTGCGTTTTGAAAGCCAACTTCGACAGGTAGGACAGAGGCGCAAGGTTGACAATTGTACCTTTGGATGTGCGTTAACTTCGACGGGCATGGTGACGCTTCTTTGAGGTTCACGGCCACGTACCTTCATCGCTATCTGATGGAGACTGCGCCTGGAGGTAACCGGCATAGTTGCAGGTCAGGGAAAGATAATTGAGTGTTCCTCCTTGAGAGGCGAGGAACCCATTTAGATACCTGACTGGCCCCCATCCGCGGTGGTAAGGGGAAAACATGCATAGCTGCAAGCTTTCCAGGTGTATAGAGGGACAACTGCCGAGAAGCCACTGGAACAGCGTCTCATGCTCCCGCAGATCAATACGAAGATGGCGAAGGTTGGTGAAGGCGTCCCGGAAGGCGCCGGAGTTGGTAGGGTACTTTGGGTGTGTGCTGTCGAAGCCGTACCCGTACATGGCCAAAGTCCGGACACCCACGAAAGTTGAGATCATGTTCACCGTGTCTTCGCCGAAGTGTCTGTGTGCTCCGTAGACGAACTCTTCCAATTGGGGTAATTTGCCGGAGAGCCACCTTGCAGGATCCTGCTCCTCTTGCATATCGAAGTAGACGACCTTTCGTAGATTCGGAGCTGTGGTCAGGATATTGATAATTGCTTCGTCTAGCGACGGCTCGTCAATCAAGACGATAACGCTTCGGATGAAATTCAAGATGGTGCAGAGGTGAGAGCGACAAATCTCAATGAATTCCGTTGCGTTGTCGTGTAGTTTTCGACGACTGATACGTCGCCTGTGGCGTAAGCGGCGACAGATAACTGCCTCGCCAAAGTGGCCAAAGATGTGCCGCCGTGTCATCGCGATCCAGGAGCGCTGGACCAGAGCGCTGGCACCGAGGGCTGCGACATCGTTGCGGAGGAAGTGAAAGATGTGCTCCAGAATTTCGTGTGGAACGTCAGCGATGCTACAAGCCGACATCGTCGCGGTTTCAGATGAGGAAGGCAGAAAGGAATGTCCCTCGACACTCGCCCTTATACTTTACCTTATAAAGGGGTTGAGAACCATACGTGGGAGAGGGGAAGTGCTGGAGAAGGGTTTGAGTACGCCTGCATGTGTGCGATGATCTTGCCGACGAGATCGCGGTAGAAGCTCAGAGGACATACAAGCAACTCCTGTGAGAACTCGAAGCACGAGAGTAGTATGTACTAGTAGGTGAAGGGATCACTGGGTGTAAACTTGGGAAACGAACGTACCCTGACATGACCACAAATGTACATAGTAACCTGGATATCGCACATACCCCCGGTTAGCTTATTACAAGTTTACCAATAAATCGTAACATATTTACCTCGAGCTCTTGGATATATCACCTGTGTTGCCTGTGTTGGTGGTGGTGGTAGGGAACTAAGTTCGAGCCATCGTGGCGCGCATCACTGGCGGAGGTCTGGATGATCTACAAACAGCGTTGCTTTACTTCCTGTCACATTAGGTCCCTCCATCATCCTTTCCACCGTCGCGTTTTGGCACTTGAACTAGGGAAACCGCCTCAAACAACATCCACCATAGGCTACTACCGACTTGCAATCTAGCGTTTGCTTCGGTATCTTAGCTTCGCCACCTGCACCTTTACATCGCTCTGGTTCGACTGAGGAATGCTTGTCAGTCGTAAAGTGGGCGCGCACTGGGCGCCATATCGAAGCAACCTGCAACCGACTTGAATGGACCTTTGATGGTGCCCACTTCTATCTTACTACACCGGGGGCACCTATGTCTATGATTTAAAAGCCTGGCTGGATCTTGAGTAGCTCGCCAGCGTTGACTGCCGACAATTGATTCATTCCTTACGCTGGCCGTAGCATCCCCCAAACCAATCGCCATGAAACCCACCCTTAACGCCCCTTCTTTTCTGAAGTGTCTCCTCCCTGGACTGCTCATATCACTCCTTGTGCTGAATAGCCACGCCCTTCCAACCAGTGCAAGCCAACAAGTAAGTTGGTTGCCCTCCTTGGTATACATACTAGGCGTCTCACGGAGATTTTTTGCTACGACAGAGTGTTGCCACTCCAGGTTCCGGTCTCGTTGAGTTCGAAGTGAGGGCCTCTATCACCACGGGAAAGAAGTCAAAGAGCGCCTTGGGCAATAAATCTGTACCTGCGAAACCCACGCCGGCGAAGAAGTCTTCGGGGAAGAAACCCGCACCACTGAAGACCGCCCCGCCCAAGAAGGCTCCTGGTAAGGCACCCGCACCACCGAAACCTGCTCCTGGCAAGCAATCTCAACTAACGAAAGGCAGCCATGCAAAGGTCCCGGGCGGAGGCGCCCTTGCCAGAAAGAATAGTAAGGCAAGCCTTACCAAGGGCGCCAGGAAAACCTGCCCTGTAAAGAAGCCTGGAAAGAAGATGGTCAAGAGGTCGTTGTATCGACGTCAGGTGCCACCCACCGTACACCCCTTAGGCAATTCTCCTCACCCAATCACGCTCTTCCACGGGTCCGACGAGGAAGATGAAGCAATTTCCGCCCAGAAAGTTAAACTAAAGGAGACCTCAAAATATGGTGACCTGCATGCGCCGGGTGAAGGTGCGTCCACCACCATCACACGATGAAGGCGCCAGTGGAACTAATTGTTCAATGCAGGCTGTAGTGGCGGATTTTACCTAACCGACAGCCTCTTCGCTGCAGCTCAGTTCGTATGCCACAGTAAATCGTGGGAGACGCCTAACGAGTTCGCCTTTGTCAATGAGTACACTTGGACGGCGCCCCCGGGTCTCAAGCATCGCAGGTATCTCCAGGCAAACGAAATCACCAGATGGGATGCCAGCGAGGATTGCCAAATCTACGACATGCTGGAAGCTCCTATGTACGATCCGATAGCGGGTGAGTACCCGCCCCCTTCAATGAGCGGTACTCATCGCTGATGTCGAACCTGGAGCAGATGTAGACTTGCATAAGGATTTCTGGCAGTACGTCATTGTCAACCAGGAGGCTACCGCGGGTCTTCAGTTTGAAAATCGGTATGTCATCCCTTGCATGAACGTCGAATCCGGCAGGGACCAGGTGGGACCCGAGGTGTATCAAAAGGGCCAGAAGACCAACCCAGAGTTCACGGAGTTCGCCGCCGAGCTACAACAGTGCTAATCCAACCCTGGATACATACTGGCGGGCACAGGCCCACTCCAGTACCGGAGGGCCGTCGTTGAATCGAGTAATTGGCGAAAATTCCTCACTTTGCAAATCTCTGAGTGAGGGCAATCCAGAGTTCACAGCCGTTGTGTACCAACAAGTATGGATTCGACAAGGTTCAGTAAAGACAGGATGTACAGTAGCTGTATCAGACACAGTAATTGGTTTTGGGGGTAACAGGGTATCGAGCTATCGATGAAAAGAGTCACTGTGCGAGCGAGTCAAGAATGTGCAGTCCGTTCCGAATAATAGTCGTAGCTACGTCAGACCATCGCAAAGGCTAGATAAACGCCCCACGACAGGATGAACGACGCTGTCAGTCGTAAATAGAAAATCGCAAAGTGAGATGCGAAGGAGATATAGTAACACTACTTGTCAAAAGTATGAAGCGTCAGAACCCCGGAACCGGTACCAGAAGCGTCATCGTCTCGAGCAAGCATAATAAAGAGAACCAGTATACAGACAAATCAAGATGGGGGTTAGGAATGTCAAAGCGAGAAGTCCATGTCGCACAAAGCGGAAGTCCGTGGGCCAGATCATGACCCGAAAACGAATACAGAGAGAATCAGAGAGAGCCCGGCAATGATCAACGAGCTGGAAATCTGGGCACCGGACATGGCGCCATTACCTCCGTTACCGGAACCATCAGCATTGGCGGACTTGGGCACGATCTCGGCGGGAGCCAAGTCCTCAACAGGGAGGATAGGCTGTTCACCGATCTGGCCCGAGCCGACCATGACCAAAGGGATGGGGTGTGCATGTGTGACACACGCCTCGCAGAGATCACATTCAAAAACGGATGGGGACAAGACTTCCAAGCCGACGCTGACGTGCCCATCTTGTGGCACTCTCTGGTGCGAGCCAATCTAGTATGTGTCGCAAATGCGCGAGCGATAGGGGCAGATACGGTGAGCGGTAGAGTGGCAGAACGGAGATCAGAGCGGCTAAGAGAACAACCCTATAGCCACTCAAGAGCAAGAGCAGGAGGAAAGCGGTGGATTGACTAAGAGGTCAGAATGGAGAATACAGGCTAAGGTATATAGGCTTATATACGTTAGAGAACAATAAAGCGAATCTAGAATGGAAACAAGATAGAAGAACAAAAAGGCAGCGCGAAGCAGTGAAAAGACAATAAGCGAGGCAGTGCGAGGCAACGCGGAAAAATAAAGAAAGATACAGAAATGGAGAGAACAATAAGAGCGGCAGTACAAGGCAGTGCGTTGTGTGGAAACAGGGAGTGTGGCAGCGCGGAAGGGAACAACGAGGAGAACAATAACAGAGATGAGATAAGATAAAGAAAAAGATAAGATCGGGGAGATAAGATGAGATAAGATAATACCGGAGTTCACGACAACGCGAGTCCAAAGAATCAGTCAGTCATCAGTCAGTCATAGGAGGAGGACTGGGCTAGTTGTAGGGCGTAAGATACCAGAACGAGAACTGACACAAAACTCGGGGTGACCGTGGTTCAGAAAGTAACGATACACAACGGTGGACAGAAACGACACTCGGAGTATTACACGAGAGCCAAAACGAAGTATGAAGTTGTAAGTAAGGTGAATAGGTCGGACATTGTAAGTAAAGGGAGACGCCAATCAGAAGGGAGAATGGTAAACGAGGCGAAGGGGAATCGTAGTATTTACTACGGGGTCAAATAATTCGTAATGGTAAAAAGGAAGTCGATATCGATATGGAAGGATGAATAGTGGAGGGAGAGGGGCATATAAATCAGAGAGAACAAATCAAGGAACGTAGAGGGTAGTCACAATCGGCGCAGTGGACAGCAGGACGATAGAAAGAGATTTTCTGAAGACGAAGCCCTCTGAAAGGAGAGGAGGAAGACGAGCTCGCTCAGGACCACGGTCCTGAGAGCCGTCGACGGAGGACAGGTCGATGCGCTCAACGTATCGACATCTACCTAGGCGAATATGGAGGCTAGACACCGGACATACGGCGTGTCTCAGTAAGGCGACTGCGCAACTGGGCAGCGTCGCCTCGGTTCTCTGTACCAACCTCGTCAGGCGTCTTACTTTAGCGGACAGCGACGATGCTCACCTGGACAATCCCAGAGATAGTTCATCGTATCCACGATCTGCAAGTACTTCTTTCCCAAGATGGGGCGCCTCGTCGAGGGTGCGGTCGTATTCCCACAGCTGAGGGGCTATAGACGACCCATTGAAGAACCGCTGCACCCTAAACGGCCTCTCCGTAACCTGCACTCACTCCCCGAGGTTCTGTTACACGACAAGCACCTGCCTCACAATCTTCTCTTGGTGGCGACACCAATCCTCCAGGTGCTGTCGCCTGAAGTCGGGTCCGGGCAAGCGGACGCNCTCGGCCATAACCTTGGAGGATATGGAGGGCTTGGGTGATGAGTATACGGATGCTGCACGTTGAGCGTCAATCAGTAAGGGACCATTCGCATATAACGAGAGTGAAGTGAGGAGGACGAAAACGATGAGGCAAGGAAGAAAGGGAGAGAAATCAAAAAGACGTACTTATGCGTATACTCCCTCGTCGTAAACATCAACATCCCATCCAACCTACACTTAAGCATATCCAAACTCTCATCAATGACCTGCGCCCCACCCATCACCTCCGTCACCTCCTCACTCACACCCTCGTCCTCCGGTCCCTCCAACCCCTTAGGCTACACCGAAGCTCCCAAACCCACCTCACCCCCCAGCACCTGCCTCCTCCTCCTTGTCTTCATCGGGCAACAAGCCCGCTGCCGAACCTGCTGAGGAGGAACCCATGGAAGTTAACGAAGAGGAAGCACAGGCGAAGAAGGGCGCTCTGACTGCAAAAGCCGCCAGCGCCGAAGCATACAAGAAGCGAGGATTTGACGAGGCTACCACGAACTTTGAGAAGGCATAAACCTATTCGCGTGATTCCGTGGGTGCATGGACCGGCGGTATAAAGCCCAGACGGATTCCTTAGCGGTGAGGTCGTCCGGGCAGGAGAAGGCTGGGGAGTGTTGGTCCATGACTTCGCCTGGGAAGAGGAGCAGGAACTGCGAGGTGAAAGGTGTGTTAGAGGGAGGTGAAGGAGGTGAAGAGAAGGGAGGAAAGGAAAGAACGCACCTGCCTCGAATCGCTCCAATGGAAACTCGGCATCCTCCTATCATCCGTCGCAGCCTGCGCAAGGAACGCACGAACCAGACCCAACACACTCCAACACAACCTCACCTCCTCCGCCCTAGTCTGATCGTGCGTCCACTGAGCGTCCCACGTGGGGTTATGGCTGCCCCCTCTTCCCCACCCATCCCCGCTCCCAGTCCATGCCCCAAATCGACACTTCCCGGACCTCCAGAAGAGTGGTGATGGGAGTAAGCGAGGGTGGAAGAGGTGGAGGAGAGACACCCGCAGCCTTCGAGGTGAGCGAGTCAAGACTTCTTGGCAAGTCCGAGTGCGTAGTATCCAACCGGACTTCGTTTGTAGACCTTGGGTTAATGCGTTTCGGGCATCCAGAACGCGTTGCGGGCGCAGAGGGAACGTGTTTTGAGGTGCTAGGTATCTGTGAACGCAGTCAGTCTTGATTATGAAAGCGAAAACGGCGTACTGACTCTTACTATCATATACAGGCAACATTCGTTGAACAAGCCTCCACGCGCTCGCAGGCACGTTGTCCTGAGAAAAGAAATGAAGGTCAATACGCATTCTTCAGAAGTATTGACCTGAACCGACTTTGATTTGTCTGCAAGTGTCCTGTGTGGCGTCTACGCGTTGTGGGTGTACAGGGGTGTTTGGGCTGCGACTAGGTGGGGGAGGGCGGGCTGAGTAGTGTGTGCGCATTGGGAACTCGACATCATGAAAGACCCTTGCTGTTTGGCGTCGTCGTGGGCGTATGGTTTCGGGTCGTTGAGCGTATAAGAGCGAATTGAGTCGTCCACGAGGGCACTGAGAGCGATGCTTCCATTCTCCGACCGCGTCTGAACGTTTTGTGGGCGTCTAAACGAGCCTTGAGGTCACGATTGGGGTGTACTGTGCCTGGGAAGGATTTGGCACTGCGATGAGGATAGCGGCCCATTGAGTGCTCGAGAGGAACAGAGAACTAACGCGTCAAACACTCATACGTAGACCCGTAAAAACACTCTCACCCGACAGGTAAGCTTGCTGCCCCAAACATTCTCCCAGTCGAAGATCAACCCGGACCGCGTGTAAACCCCAGACCATCCAGGTTGCCGCAGTGTGCTCTTGATTGGGAGAGGTTGACGCTATATGTGCTGGCGCGCTGTGAGACCGAAGGGCAACATCCTCAGAACATGTTGAAGAGATGGTGGTGAGAGAGAGGGAAGCACCAGGGCAGGGCGTTGTGACGACTCGGATGCGCGGGTTTCCTGTGGCTAATGTCGTGGTTTTGGGAAAGGCAAGGTGTCACGCTCAGGCTCGGCAATTGCCGGCACGAACTCAGACACTCGAAAGACCGCAACGGGAATTGACGTCCCCGGGCCTGATGCCGACTTTCAGCTTTCCAAACAAACTCTTGCTCAGCACTGCACCCCCAACACCCAGATGAAGCGAACCAGACTCATTACCTTACTAGTCGTTGACCATGAAGCTGGTCGTAGATTGAACGCTGCACGAACGGTCAAAAGACATCAGGCTCGATGAAGGCTGTAACCTGCCCACATTCGATGACTCCTGGCTGAAAGAAAGCAGTGAGCATATGACGATGAATCAGCTGGCATTCGCCAAGGACTCACCCTCATGTAGAGGCTCTCCCTTCACATCCCAGCGTCCCTAATCAAAATGCGTGCGGTGGGCACATATTCGGGACCGTCGAGTCCATCTCCAAATCACCCAGCTTCTCGTCCGCGTCTGTGGTCCTGTCAGGACGAAATTACCAGCGCAACCGCCAGGCTCAGGGGATGGATTATGACTCGGCGTATGCAGGTGTCTAAGTAGGGGAACACAGCAAGCACTGGCATAGGGAACCAGCAGGTTGGTGATCAAATCTCCGTCAGTCTCCGTCACAGTGATGTCCTCCACTCGGACCCGCAGATAGCTCACTCAGGCTGCCGTATAAATTCAGATCATCACGGTTTCCCCCACATCTTTCTTGTCGCCCACTCCCTACCGACATGTCAGAACGCTCAGCTGCAAGATACAATTTGGCCTTCTACGAAATCGTTACTCTCCTCAACGCAGTCACTCGCAAGCGGGTGTCTAACAAACGGGCTCAAAAGCTGCTTGATAGGCTCGCGATACGCCCGGAAGGTTATCTTCCTCCACCATCACCGGGCCCCTCCTCCTCTGTTGTCCCTGAAAGCACCAGCGACTCTGGTGTCGCTCATACGGGTCGGTCTCCCTCCCGATCGTCGTCCTCAACGACAACAATCGAAAGCGTCGGGAGCGGCGACACCTCTCGCAACAGCGGACGAGGACAGTCCGAAGAGGAGGGGAGCACATCGTCGACAGAAACACCGTACTTCACCCCCGACACAGCA
>JANDKE010001706.1:0-13019 GCA_027627275.1 Coprinellus aureogranulatus | reverse complement strand
CACTTGTGGAGCGAGCATCTGCTGAGACCGTTGGACGTAAAGAGTGAGAACTGGGGAAGGAGGTGCTTCCGCAGAACATCGAATAATCTTGCTGATGTTGTCCATAGCCATTATTTGCCGTTCGACCTTCAGAATCTCGGAGTCGTCTACGGGTGGGCTTGGCATCTCACTAGAGTCGATGCAGTTGAGACAATGTTCCAGAGCGTCGTACACTGGGTACGTTTGGCAGAGCCATCGGACTAGGGAATTTCTCGTCTGCGGATCCTCGTAGCCCACTCTAACATCTTCGATAAGCTGTTTCGTAGTTCAACGGGTGCATCATCCGAGCTAATTGAAATCGAACTGGTCATATACCTCGAAGAACTTGCGTGCAAATTTATTGTCGACAGCATCGATCCCAGAGCGGGCGACGCCGCTGTACTTCGCATTCGTACGAGCAGCGGGTCTCATAGGCGACAATTTTTCGGCCTTTTACACCTTAGAAAGGGGCACACTCTCAGTGATACTGGCTATGACCTGATACAAGCATCTCTCACCGTTTGTCGTTGTCGTTCAGGTTGAAGGATCGTGGGATAGTTCGGTCGCTCCGTAATACAGTATTCAATCGGAGATCGAAAGCCAGGTTGAACAAGAACCTCGAGGTCGACATCGCCTTCCACTTCACCTTCTAGCGGGGTCCAGCTACTACCATAGGGTGATAAGTCCAGCTATGCATCGGGAGAACTTCCATGAGACGGGCCGAGCTGCTGGTGCGGGGCTCGTGCTTGGACTTCACGCTTTCAGGCACCTCGACGACCCATCCCTCCTACCAGTATGAACGATCCACAGCATCGCGGATTCGGGATCTGGAAACCTCTGAATGCTGAAGCGCTCTACGACCTTTGAGGTATCAAGGGGAAGCTTGAACCCCCGCGATATATACTCCCCGCATCGTAGGTATGCCTCAAGTTCCTCCTTGTCCGCTCTGTTCACCGGGAGCGTCTCAAATTCTCCGCCTCTGCCATCTTTACGATTGACTGCCACTGTGACTGCTAGTCTCCAGGCTCAGCGCTTAAAAGAACTTCCAGGAAGCAACCCTCGAGGGTGCCACTTGGGGAGATAAGATAAGATTCCTCGAATCGGCCCCTATCTGGCATGGCTGATCCGGTCTGCAATATCCCCTTCCTTCGCCTTCTCCCAGCTTCTCCCCCCAGGTCTTCCCTCAGTTCCCTGGTATTCTCTCTCCCTATCTAACGACGCGTTCTAACCGGTCCGCCAAACCCCCCCTCCCGGGTCGTTCGACGAGGCTGTACCTGCTTCTCCTTCCTTCTTTCAAGTTCTTTCTCTGAAGAGCCCAAATGACGAAAACATCACACACGACTGCCGGAGTCTGCATCTTCCTTTCTCTCCTCTTCCCTTCTCTTCTTTATCATGCATTAGCTGGACTTCTATACGCCACCATCTGTTCGAAGACCAGCATTCCTGCGTGTTCCGTCCTTTGTGGGCTGATTCCAGATACAATTCCCTCGGGCTCCACTGTGCTTCGACCTTGGAGGTACTTCCTGTTCCCCGCTTGTTGAGCGTGGCTCGTCATAGCGCCCTGGCCCCCTTATCCCAGTGTGGATTCTTTGGCTGCACTTACCCGCCGATAGGTATCGGCGCAAGTACCTCTCTGACCTCCACGTCCAGGGAAATGAACTGTCAATCGTCTATGGGGTCCCGACAAGGATCGTCGGTGGGGACGGATGTTGCTCATCACCGCCCCGCAAGGACTTCGGCATATTGAGGGGCGAGCACGTTCCCCCGTTGCCGTCATGCATGCGCCCCTTGATCTGGGTGCAACGTTCAGGCTCCAAATGATATCAGCTCACAAAACCTAATCGCCACACGTATAATGTCACTTGCAACGACGTCGAGATCGGGGTGGACGGTGCCGGGGGAAGCTGGCAAAGCGATCAAAGCAATCTAGGTTGTGCTCGAAGGATTCTTCCAAAGATTGTGTGCTATCAAGGTACAACTACAGTGTTTGTTGGATTTAATAAACAAGGGGATCGATCGTCCACAGAGGGAGTTTAGTTGACGACGCCGGACGACTTGATGGCGACGGTCTTGTTGACCTTGCCGGAGGCAGAGCCGTGGCCCTCAATCTTCTTGACAATGTCGAAGCCCTCGATGACCTCACCTGTAATGGGGCCAGTCAGTATAAATCCAGACAAAGAGGGTGACTCCGACGCACCGAAGACGACGTGCTTGCCATCCAACCAGTTGGTAACGACGGTGGTGATAAAGAACTGGGAGCCGTTGGTGTTGGGGCCGGCGTTGGCCATGGAGAGGAGACCAGGCTTGTTGTGCTTGAGCTTGAAGTTCTCATCTGCAAGCATCCATCCCCGATTAATACCATATCCCGCCGTCAACATTAGACCACGCACCCTTGAAGCGCTCGCCGTAGATGGACTTGCCACCAGTGCCGTTGTGCCTGGTGAAGTCACCACCCTGGAGCATGAAGCCGGGGATCACACGGTGGAAGGTCGATCCAGCGTAGCCATAGCCGTTCTGGCCGGTAGCGAGCTCACGGAAGTTGCGAGCTGTCTGGGGGACAACGTCGTCGTAGAGCTTGAAGACGATGCGGCCAGCGGGCTGGTCGTCGATGGTGATATCGAACTGCAGTAAGCGGAAAAGGATATGAAAATTGTTCAGATTTTAATCGTTTCAAGGGCGATGGGGCAGAGACTCACGAATACGTTGGACATGGCTNATTCAGTGCAATCGGAGGNGAAATCAGTGGGCGTTGGGCGATGGATCAGGAGATCTCGAGGCGTACCTGCAGAGATGATGGTTTGGAGAGAGAAAACGGCGTGCTTAGCAAATGCTTTTATAGATCGGGCTCTCGGCGCTTTCCGAACTAGGCTTCATCATGCGGAAGATCTGATGCTGTGTATGTTGCACCCCAGTTTCCAGCGATATCTGGAGTAGAAGGACCCCAGTTACTCTATACGCCACAGNTTCAGCTCATCTACGCNCTTTGGCCTGCNATTTAGCTGTGAAGGGCACAGCGNTGCGCCCATCTTCACAGCATCGGGGTGACAGATTTCATTCCATGCGATTCCAGGGTCCATATGTCGCGCCACTATCCTACGATAAGATNAGATTAGATCTGACGTCACGCATCCCAGGCTAACTTGAAGGCGCATGGTTCGAGTTGAGGCTCTTGGACGCCTCTGCTCTCNCTTCCACGATCATGTTTGAGGAANTCAGGGATAGGCGCAATTCATCGAATATACCGACACTAAATAAGATNAGGTGGNCTTTTCTAGACACCCTGGCACCGTAATACTGATGTAATGCANACATAGTGTTTAAATTAANGATGCTTCCCTTATGGCCTTGTGCAGCTCTTTTGATGAGCAAGATGCGCTCGAGGCGGGCCACTACCTTCAGGCGTCGNATTTGGCCCCTCNTCTTCTACCATAGAGATTNTCTTGACTGTAGGTCAACTTTNGCGTGTGTGGGTCCGCCCTCTAANTTGAGAGTCTGACTTTGCGAGAGAATCTCCGCNGCTTGAGTTAACTTCTTACTTCCAGCCTTGGCCTCGGACTCCTTNNAATTATCACCTGCGCCCTCNGCCTATCGCTCACATTGTCTTTGTAATCTTTGGTTGAGTCGTCGCTTCAAAANTCTTCAGTCTTCGTCAGATTCAGCCGAGCTGTCACTTTCATCGTCNTCNTCGTCTTCGATCCCCAACCCATCGCTTTCATCGTCTTCGTCATATTCCGCCGGCCAGTNATNANCATCATNTTCCTCATCATATTCCGCTGGCCAGTCATNGCNTTCACCGCCTTCGCCATACTCCGTCGCCCAGTCNCTTTCACCATCTTCCTCAGGCTCAGAATCCGAAAAGGAGAAATCTNCTATTTCATATGGGAAGTTGGTGACTGCACCTGGCCTNNTGNNGNTAGAAGGTTGCGGTATTTCCTTGGCAAGNCCCTCATCCGGAAGGTNTGNNGGGNAGNGCNTGGTTGAGNGGGACTCGGGAGCAGCGTCGGGTATNGGNGTGTTCGATTCTGTCATTGNNGCGCGTCCNGAAGGNCAGGCTTATCCGTCNACGGTTTTCAGTGGCTANNTCNCNGGANTCCTTNGCNGCTCTATATAGGCNAACTANATCTGGGCNAAACANAGAAAANCNGCGTTGCTATNCCGNAACCCTTGTTGTCCANTNGGTGGGTGCTACCAGCAAGTACCGTTATTTCTGGTGAACNCCCATTTTCANAGTAACCACATTNACGTGCAGGAACAATAGAGGNNATTCTGAGGCAACAGTTCCACCACACTACGGGGATCCACACGTTCAAGAGTCAAGACCTGACAAATGNTCGCAGAAAGGNNGACAAGNGTGCCTTGTTACGGACGTNCCATTCTCCGTANTGCTTGTCTGCCTCCTCANTGCGTATANCACCATTTTCAGTGTTGTAACTGTTGTTATAACCCGCAAGCCACCCGCTATAGGCGACTGCGGTGTTCGGCACGCTAATTCTGCTCGTCTGAGGCAAGTTTCCTGAGCCCCAATTGGCTCCCATCTCATTTCATACCAACTCGTCGCATAGCCTCCCAGCCCTTACATACAGACTCGCGCAGCCAGCTACTTGTCCGGAGGAGGGGAGTAACACTACCTGCTCTGCACAAGTAACGGATGGTAACGAGCCTACCTCACATTTGTTGAATGGGTTTCTAAGCTCCGCGCATGCGACTCGAAAGAGACGAATGAGGGGGTTGAAACAGACCCGACTGCGGTGTGAGAGGTACGGATGTAAACACGCATGCCTTGGTCGAGTCCGCCCTCTCCCACAATAATGCTCACACCAGCACCAGCGTCAGCCATGTGGTGGTACCGGCCTGGCCTCCCCGCGATCGACGTCCGGTGTACGACGTGCGTATCTCTAAGGTGAGGCCGCAAGAGCAGGAGCTGGGCGAGTTTCCGACTTTGTTTTGCAGCTCTTTCAAAGCATACGGGACAGGAATCCCGAGGCGAGGTTTCCTGTGTTGGTGGCGTTCCGACCTCTGTCTCTCTGTCGGTTACTTCGACAAGCCCAGATATAGACTCTAGCATCGGCGATGGGCGCAGGTGTACAGACTCTGGAAGGCCTGAGAAGGTCTGTAAGCCCAGTTTTCAGTACCAAGGCAAACAAATTCAATGCTTTTCAAGATCTCACCTCATCCTTCTGTTCCGTTACATCTTCCAAAGACGGTGAAATCAACGCGTTGGCTCCATCGTCGAGAGCCAGCTCACTCGCTCCTGACAAAACGCTTTCCAGCTCGGTGGTCACAGGAGGCAAAGGCGAAGCGTGAACGGTAATATTCGATGAGGTGACTTTGTCCATGTCTGTTGGAGGTCCGCTTGGGAGAGGGGTACATGTCGCTTCGTTGTCGTTGGTAATGCTTGTAGGGCTAGCTTGTTGGTATGCTTCAATGCAAGACCCACCCCCACTCTCAGCAGTGTCAGCTTGTTCCTGAACATTCGCCTGGCCCTCGGGTAGCGTAGTAGATGTGTTTGAGTTCAGCGAGCTGGAGTGACAGCGATCGTGAATAGGTACTTTGCCAATGGGTATTTTGCCCAGGTCCGCTGGTATATCTGCTTCATCGTCTTTGTCCTCGTTAGAGGATTCCGTAATGACGCTGCACTCCTCCTGTGTCCAGGTAACTGCCGGAGCGTCCTGCATGGGAGGAATGGCTCCTTCTGTACATTCGGAGTTGCAACCACCCTTCTCATCAAGGACAATACGAATACTCTTCTCGCCTTCGTTTGGAGGCTAGGCTTCCGTTGTTATAGAGGCAATATATGCAAGCCTTATGGAGCACGCACCTTCGTACTCGGAGGCAGCGCCTCAGGCTCAAGCACGCCTCGTCCGAAGCAAGAGAGGTGCATGAATGCCGACCATCGAGATGTGAAACAGCGAGATATACGCCCTGATGCACGCTTGATACGCCGAGCTATGCTCTTGAACGCTGAGAGGACTGCAGACCCGATCTTAGCGATCAGTCTGCTCTGACAGGTCCCCATAGCGAGTCTTATCCAGAAAGAGGGATGGAATACGGTATCCGGTCGCCCCATCCGGAAGGACATTTATATGACATCGCGGAGAATAAGCCCATTGACTGCTTGAGCAAACGTCAGAGCTGTTGTAGCTCGCGAAATGCAGGTAACATGTCCGCCGTTGAAGAGCCGGGATTATTTTGGGAAGGAAGTCGTGACTGGAGTTGAATTCGGAATGGTGTGGTCATAGAGGACAACAAGGTTTGGAAGAATGAATCTGGAATTCATTGGTTTTGTCATGTGTGTGTTTCGTTCAAGGGATGGTGGTGGTGTTTGACTGAATGAAGATGATCGAGAACTGACAGCTGTCCAAACGAACTCCCGAAGAGGAAGACCGCTTTTCCACGCTTTGACACCCCTTGGCAAGATCGGAGATTTGGGCCCTGTTGAACGACAGGATAGTACAATGAGTAATGGCCAGCTTATACAATAAAGCTATAATAGTAGTAGCTTGTAAATGCGAAGTCTCAGTTTGAATGAGGTATTTACAAGCTTGATCGCGCCGAAGAAATTGCATTGGTGTTGCGGATGATGGTTATTGTGACGAATAGTCCAATAGTGAAATGGAGCTGCATGAATAGTGGTACAAGAGCTTGGACAGGAGGATGGAATGCAAATGGGTCGTCAATGAAGCTCGGCGTAAGTGAATCGTCACACTAAATGATATGGGGCTTGCTCGTCAGATGGGATGGCAAATGAGCGGTGAAATGCACTTACGTCGTCAATCGGGCATTGTAGTGGTTCACATTCCATTCGGAGTGTTTGCCTTCTTCCAGGCACCCACAGAAAATCGATTCATAGGGTGCACAACTGCGGTCTGAACATACTTCTCGAACGTCAGCGGTGGTGTCTGGGCACGGGTACGCTTGGGTCTTCCAGCGCTGTTAGCTGGCTTCGGAGTATCTCCCATCGAAAACTCAAACACTGCCGTCGTCGAGAGTCCGCTCGCGGGAGGAGGGCCATGGCCATGTCTGGTCTCGCAGCTCGGCTCCGAGTCCTCGTAGACGGGGCCGTTTGTCTCGTTGGCCTGACAATTGCGTGTTAGCATCCACCACCACGGCACCGAACATCGTTGACGACGCCTACCTTTGAGGGTCGCTTCATCTTGCGTACACCACTCTTCAGCCTAGCGCCCAGCGCTCCGAAAATAGTAGTGGATTGGCCAGCCATTTGAACTCGAACAAAGCAGTCGGGGAAAGGAAACACGAACGGTAGCGGGAAAAGGTGAGGTGCGGTTCTGTTCCCCCGCCTCGGTACCGTATTTCTAGTATGGCCATCGGATAGGTCCCGCCCTTTGTGTTCCCCAGAGAAAGGTAATCCTATTGTTTTCGACCGCCAACGAGACCCACTTGGTCCCACAACCGCGTGGACGCGCAAGCGGTTCTTCAGTGTGAACAATTGAAGTGGGCACAACGTCGGGTGCGGTCCCAGCCATATAAGGTTAAGTCCGGGGCGTCGGGCGATACGACTATCATTACATCGTTAGGCAACAACATAGCGGAAGGCAATGAATCTGACGTACGAGCGCCTAAAGTCTATCAGATATGGGCCCTTATTGTCCAGATCCATTCCAGTATGACGGATATCCTACGGCTACAGCAGTGGCCTTGTCGCCCCTATAATTACATGATAGTAGTAAACTAACCAAATGAGTATAAGTCATACATTACAATTGAGCGTGAATCGATCGTCCGCACCGAGCGGTATGCGAAGCACCTCTTCTCCAAGACGCCAAGCGAAAGCATCGCACCTCCTCATACTATGCGCTTGACACACGGCCAACGCTATCTGAATCTCCTCTCAATGCTCATCTCTCGAGAATCGTACCTTCTCCCCGATCCACTCGAAGAACTCCCGAATGCTGTAGACGGAATCCCCGGTGGGTCGTCAAGGTAGGCATCGTGATGCCTTGGGTGGGCGTCGCTCCAGATGGTGTCCAGTTCGACTCGGTTCGTATATGTAGTATCTCCGACGGTGTATTCGAAGTGCGTGTTCGTTTTGTGTGTGCTGTAGATACCCTCGTCGGCGGTTTGGTGCAGATTGAGCATCATACGGGACATTGCTGTAACAGATACACTGAGGTGACGGGCAGGTTTGAGTCCGAGCAGTCGAAGGAGTGCCATGGGTATAGGCTAGACTTACCAACTCGCAAATGTTGAAAGGCCGCCTCGAAGATAAGGCTGGAAATGAATGCGTCTTGTGAGATGGTGCAGGAGTATCGGTTATGATTACCAAGCTTACAGGGCAGAACTACGTATAAAGAGTATCAGTATTGCTCCCTGACGCGTGTCACTGACGGTACCCACATAGAACGTCATGATGTTCGCGAGATTGCAAAGTGCCATCAACCTGATAGGTGGCGAGGAATAAGCGCCCTACCCTCTTGGATTCTACAGGGTCTAAGACTCACGCAAAGTACAGGCAACCTGACCGAAACGTCAAGACCAATTCTTTGAAATATACAACGCGTTGCGCACCGTCTCGAAGAATCAAGGTGATTAAGTTAATATTGATCCCCGTTATCCTGTGGTCCCTCCTCTCCCTCAGAGTCTTGTATAGGGTAAAGGCGAAGAGGATCGAGTCGAAGACAAAGAGAGCTTCCCATGCTCCAGCGAGACCTGAGATTGCGAGCGAGATTCCAGAGGAAACGGCGTCAATACAGCTCGTCCTGTGGACAAGGCGGAAAGAAAAGCCTTACGGTACGCACTATGAAGGGTGACAGTCAGTTCGAAGACTGTCAATGGGAGTGTCGAATTGCAAGGACGTACGTGTTTTTAGATAATCCGGTGTGGCATCCAGCCACTTCAGCGACCTTGCCTTTCTGACCGAACATCACATACTAAAGGGCCGGCGTCAGAGCGAGGGATGTGAGCATGACTTTGCGTGGACGTACACATGCAATGCCAGCCAGGACAATCCCACTGCCGAGTATATAAGCTAAATGGGCCTTGGAACGGTTGTACAACGCATAAACGCGAAGCCCCAGGAGAACTGATGAGAAATGATGTGAGAAAAAGGCCTCAGGAGGAGGAGGAAGGCATTTTGGTACCTCCGATGAGCACCTGGTTCACAATGAGGATTATCTGGCGATACAGGGTATATCGTCGGCATCTGAGGTGCATCGCAATGGTCAGGGTTGGCTGGAAGCGCGGAAGAATGTCGTACTAACGCCTAAAGAGAATAAAGTTCAGTACTCGCAGCCAAGGGATGATGAGGAAGAAGCGCTTTACGTCATGTTCGAGTGTAACGTTTGCGAGAATCAGAACTGAGATGTTCGTGAAGAAAGCGAAGTAACGATTGATGAAGAACCAGTGAGCGCTCGGTGTCTTCGGTCGTGTCCAGAGATGCGCAATCTCGAGTTCTAGAGGTGAAGCAGAGCATTGTCAATCGTCTGGTTCAGGTGAACCTACCCCGAACGGTACGTACTGAGTGTGAGGGCATGATCGTAGAACAGTATCACTGGGATGAAAGTAGGGGCTTCAGAAACGTCGTTATCGAGCCTCCTATAGGAAAAGCACTCACCGACAGCGAGAAGGTGCAAGTACCCGTGGATTTGACTAGAACAAAGTTGTCAGTGACCCTCAATCCCCACTTTCGACGCGCTTCGAAACGCACATTTGACGCTGGATGCTCTCTTTCGTCTGGTCGTAGAGATCATCCATAGTCCAGGTTCCCGAAAAGCCAGCCAGAAATCCCTATCCAACCCCCACCAGACCTCGCAGGGCCTGCAAAGTGCAAGTCTGACGCAAACAAGCTCGGAAGCAGACTCGAGAAGTGGAGTCCGCAGCCGACTCCAGATGAACACAACAATAGAGAGCTCGGAAAAGGACAAGAGGAGAAAGGCCAATCGATAAGGTCTTCCTAGGTGCTGGACCAGCTATGGATGGGCCTTCCAGCAACCCAGCGCAGTCATGGAGGTCAGAAGCAAAGAGAAAAGACGCTGTGAATGATGGGCGTGCATGTCATGGTCGAGGTAACGTACTAAACCCGACGGCGATAACCTTGTGATGTGATGGGTCTCCTCCGTCCGCGTGAACGCCACCCGGCAAACGCGGCCTCGATTTCCTCATGTGAGAGCCATCCGGAAAATAAGGCGATCTATCCACCCAAGGGAAGACTGGGAAGTCGAAGTAACTCAACGCCTTTTAGGAGACTAGATTTATATCACTCGAAACAGTTGCTCGAGACTATAACTCGAGGGAGTCAAAGCAAGGACAAGCAGGTTCAAGTCAACGATGTCTGATAATAGACGAAGCAATGAGCCCGAGTTCATCTCACGAAGAAAGGTTTACCGGCGAATCTTTGCTGCCGGAGGTTTTCGCGAGCCTTGAGAAAGCTTGGAATTGCGCCGCTGACATCCGTCAGCCCAGTAGGATGTAAAGAAACACCTAGATCTGCACAGGGTGTGCATCTGAAAAGCAGCTCGACGGATCTCAAACTGCAGTGCAAAATAAGCTCTCCGTCGTCCACAGAGCACAGCACAGAACAGCAACTTCACGTCACATAGACTTATACAGAGACACGGTAGACTCACCGGCCGCCGCCAACCTATAAGAAGGTGGAAAGGCAAACAAGCCCAGTAGGCCTGATACTCTCACTCCAACGCAGCGGCCATACGACCTTCTCCTCTCACCACTGGCTTCCCCACCGCTCAAGGATCAACGGCTCGTCATGATCTCGTACTCGGCGACGATACACGAACCCTCCGGAACCTGGTCTTCGTCACCCCATCCTCCATCGTCACAACCTCCCTTTCCAAGCGATACCCCTTCTTCCTCGGAAGCCACACAGCCCACACATACCAATACGCTATCCCAAAGAGAGAAACACAAAAGCCTCCAATTGGGTGTGCCTGTACCACGGGACACGGTTCTTCAGTCAGCCCGNTGCCATCTGGACGCCTTATGGCCACAAATGAGCGCTCACCCAATATGGAAGCTGCTGGTATGTCTTTGAGCCCGGGACAGGAGGAATGAAGGGGACGATGAGAAGGAATATGTTCGAGATAAAGAAGGCGAGGATGAGTGGTCTAGGCGCGCGGAAGGGAGGCTTCCAGGCCCAGTCTCGAAAGCCTTTGGTGTAGAGGAGGAATAGCCCAAGTGCGACAAGAGTATTCAGGATCGTCATGCAGTACGACGACACTAACATGGTGTCAGTAGGGACCAGACCAGAGAATCCATGCTGACTTACGGCTGATGAGGAAGAGATACGCATCCCCAGGTGGTACTAAGAGAAGGAAGACGCACGAAACAGCATACTGAGTGAACAAACCAGGCAGTGGCGCCCCAAAAGGCTTGTTGCTTGCAAAGAATGCCGCAAAAGGAACGACGCCTTCACGTCCGAGCTCTTGAATCACTGGGCACCTTTAGCCAATACGCTTTCAGCATGACGGACAGACGAACCTCTGCCTTGAGAGAACTGCCCAGCTAGCAGGTTTCCGAGAGTCGACAGAGCGATAAACGCGCTCAGGACCTGCGTAATAGAATCATGATCAAGCATAAGCTCTATCACTGCCGTCAAAGCACTCACCTTCTCAGTTGCTGGGCCGAACAGGTTGCGGAAGAAGAGAGCCCTTTGTAATGTATCAGTGTCGTGATAAGCCGAAAGAGAGTCGGTCTTACGCTACGATCCGATTGCTGTTGAGGATATCGTTCTTGGAGACTACCGCGAAGTACGCAACGTTGATAAGAAGATATACGGCAGTGACGGCGCTCATCGCCAAAGGCGCTGCTCGCTTCATCGTCTTAATTGGGTCTCGGATCTCCGAAAGAGCATAGTTGGCGTTCGAGTATCCAATGAAGGACCTGCGTCAATTATTGAGCATCTAGGCGCACCCAAGAGGAAGTAAGGGACCGTACCACATAACGTTGAATAGCCCAGAGACGAAGGCATTGGCTCCTTTCCCCCGCGAACCTTCCCAGAAGGTGCTCCATGTAAAGTTGTTTGGGACCTCATACCCATCTTTGACCCCGAATCCAGGTATCCCGGCCAAGGAGAGAATGCCCATCAGGCCAATGGAGCAAAGAATGAGCAACTTCCCAGCACCGAGTGTGTTCTGCAGTCGGAGACCCCAAGGGGCGAGCCAGGTTCCATGCATGAATACGATAAACGTCAAGCAAACAAAGGCAGTGAAGCGTGTAAGGCGGTATGTTGGCTCCACCGAAAGCGAGTGAAGGAGATCTGCCCCAGTGTAAGCCAATGAAGTGCGGAAAGAGAGCTTAGACTCGGTACACACATTCGCTGAACACGACGCTGTTCGCAGCAGCGGTTCCCTAAGGGTATCCTTGAGTATCAATCCACTGAGGCCATACTACTGGGCTTACCGTAATGAGGCCATAGAGCGTGTATGTACAAGTCGCGAGGAATTGAGGGCGCCGGTAAATGAACTCAATATAGTTCTTCTCTCCTCCGCTCCGAGGCAGACCCTGACAAGCTCTTTGAGCTATCAGGCCATAAGACGCGTCCGGACCGACAAGAGACCTACGGTACCGAGCTCCATGTACACTGCGGTGCCACACATCGCAATGAGAGCACCTATAACCCACATAATGAAGGCGACACCTACGCTTCCGGAAGAGCGTAGGATGTTGCTCGGGGTAGCATATATTCTGGTGGACTCCAGTCAGATAGAGTTGTGCACCCCAGTTGTCTATAGTTGGCCATACCCTGTCCCAATTACTCGATTGAATATCAGGAAGGCAGCACTGTACAATCCTTCGAAGCTCGCAGCGCGTCGTTAGCTAGAAACGCTTGACAGGGGCTGTAAGGGGCACACCGAGCGTCCTTTTGGCCCTCGGTACATTGTCAAACTGCTCTCCTTCCCTTCTAACGTCCTCTGAACTCCCAGCATAGTCTCCTCCGTCCACGGAACTGGTCCTGTCTGGTCTCGTAGTCAGAGGGTCATATATTGGTGCTGACGAGGCGTTTAGAGGCGTTCTTTCGTCTCGGTTGT
>JANDKE010001705.1:0-13021 GCA_027627275.1 Coprinellus aureogranulatus | reverse complement strand
GCATTCGCACCTCGCCGCGCACCATGGTCGCGTTCGGCAACTTCAGGTCCTGAAGGAGAAGGACCCATTGACCAACACCACGTCAGGGTCTTCGTCCACCGTGGTAGGCCTCAACTGTGGCTTCCAAAGGTACGTGCTTGCGGCCCTTGGAGATGATCAGGATGACTGACATTCATTCCACCAGTCGCCTCTCGCCATGTCACGACGACATCCTCTCTCCCCCGCTCGCCACCCTCGCCCCCGCGTCGGCATTGACGCCTGCCCCATAGCGTGCTTCACACACCACAACCTTCCTATGCTGGGCCGAAGGCCTCTCCCCTGGATCATTGTCAACATGTAGGCATTACCTACGCGACCTCGCCACGCTGCACACTGTGTCGCGTCTGCAAGCTTCGTCGTCCCCAAGACCCTTTGTTCACCTTAGCCACTGCCTACTCGCCCCGATGTCAACCTATCCACCCTCTTTGGCCGCCCTGCGTACGACCCTATCCAAGGTCGTCTTGTGCTCGTTGACCACGATGAAACGCCGATACTCCTTTCCATCCAGACCTACCTGTACGTCAAGACCGTCGTCGAACTCATCCCCGTGGTTCCCCTTGCCCCAACGGCAAGATCCTCACATTCATCTCGTCGGCGAGAGCTTGGGAGTCCCATCGCTAAGATCGTTCCCCTTGCTCTTGGTGTCGGCCTCTCCAAGAGTACCTCCAGCACCCCGCCAGTGACCTCAAGGGCATCCAGCCCCAGACTCCCCTTCCCATCGCGGAGCAGGTCTCCTCCGTCCACGACTCCACTGACACCATCCATCCTGACGACGAGCGCACCCTGCCTTCCAGCCAGATCGCCCACTTTGAGACCGAGGCCTCCAAGGGCTCCTGTCCCTGGTTCAGGCCCTTTGACGATAGCACCCACTCGTTCGTGTATGACCTCCGACACCGTTCCATCCAGGGTGTGCTCGACTTCGACTCCTCTTGCGGACGCCAGACCCCTTCCTCGCCGCTATGACCTACCCCTTCAGTGGTCACTACGTCCAGAAGTGTACTGGGGAACCAAGGAGGCCGTAGCGAAGCAACTTGATGTCGACATCGTTGTCAACTTTGCGTCCTCGCGCTCGGTCTACTCATCAACCCTCGAGTGTTTGCAGTTTGAGCAGCTCAAGATGATGGCTCTGATCACTGAGGATGTCCCTCGAAGGCTGCTTGTAAGACCTACGACTACCGCTTGGGCTATCGGTACCTGCGCGAAGATGTTCACCGCTGGGGAGCGTTCTGCCATGCTGACTCAATGACAATCGTTGATCTTGAGACTTTGGATGCTAAGAACATGTGATGAGGGATGCGCACTTTGTCGTCTCCGATACCTTCGGGGAGCTCCTTCGCGTTTTAAACCTACGCGAACCTCATCAAGTTGGGTGCTGCCGTGCTCCCTCTCTTATGCTTATGGACTGCAAGGCGGTGCAGGGACTCAGTACGAACAGGAAGCCTGTTGCTTTCTTCTCAGCCCTCTCTGACAAGCATGGCCAGGACCTCCGATATTCAAGGACGATGCAAGGTGTGGTATCGTCTCATATTGTCTCACTGGTTCATGAGACCCCCACACCTTGAACTACAAGATCTTCGAGATAGTGCTGATACATACTGCGGACCTCAACCTCCTGTATTGATCTTATACTGGTGAACATGATTGTTGCTTTTCCTTTCTATCACAATGATTGTCTCTTGTGTTGCATGGGTCTGCTTCATCCTTGAAAGGGTAAGATGTCCGAGAAAGAATGAGGTCTGTCATATCCATGGCTTCTACAACACCAAGGTGAACTCGGACTCGTACCTTGCCATGCGAAGCAGTGGCCACAACACAAGTTGGGCCATCCGACGACAGAAGCTGCCGGTTTAAGCTCTCCAGCATCTCTGGTAGAAGGGGTAGTACAGCATTATAGAGCAATTCAAACCGACCGCCTCCAACGCCGATCGCTCTGAATAAAGCACGAAGCAGATGGAAGTAGTGGGTTGGCTTGGTTGCTTTGGCAGCGAGTGGGAAGGAGTCCATCAATATCTTTGCGAGATAGGATGCCAAAATGGGCTCATTGAGTGTAGGATGAATGGAGACAGCGTTGAAGGACATTTTGAAAAGGCGGATTGTAGCTGCCGCTGTATGCTCATCGTGTTCGCCAAGCTGAGGAAGTCGTTGGGTAAGGAACTTCAAGACGATCGTGAGGAGGGACGAAGGGGCATACCAGGCTTCCAAGCGACCCTCTCAAGCAGCTCAACCGCCTCCTTCACCTTCCCACACCGTATAAGCACCTGCACCCCAATCGTCACCGCCTTCACGTCTAGCACGTATCTCAGTTCCTCTACATATCCTCTTTTCCCTTTCTCTTTTCTCGGCCTCTCGTTAGACGACTTCCTCGTTCCCTCGTTGGACGAATTTCTCATTCCCACTCCTTCGTTAGGCGAGATAGATGGAGAAGGGGAGGGTACCCAGACGCTCTTCCCCCATACCTCCGCCTCCCACCAAACCCTCGCGTCCTCAAACGCGCCTCTCCAATACAACCCCCTCAAATACGCCGTATGCGCAGCCAGAGGTACCTTCGGCTGCTTCCTCTTCTCTTCCCTTTTCCCTTCTCCATTCCCTGTCACTTTACTGCCTGTCGCCATCTGTCCTGGCTCCGTAGTGTTTGTGGTACCAGAGGAACTAGGAGAGGAAGGAGGAGGGGAAGGGGACTGGCGTTGACGCTTGTACGCCTTGAGTAGTTTGTGGAACGTCCGCTTAAACGCAGAGATGGAGACGCCCATATCGTTCGCTGCGCTCGATAAGGTGGCGGTGAGGTCGTACGCGTCTAGCGAGGGTTTGAGCTTCAACTTCGTCTGCTGCAGCTCTTGCTTCTCTCGCTGTTGTCCTTGTTGGTGTTGTTGCTGGTACTGCAATTGTTGTTGCTGCTGGTACTCCTCCTGCGCGTACTGATTGTGGTTCTGGTGCGCCTGGGAGGGCAGTAAAGGGGTGAATGGGAGTGAGAGTGAGAGTGGGAATGAGGATGAGGATGAGGAGAATGGGATGAATAGGAATGGGAATGAGGAGGAGGGGGAAGGAAGAAAAGACACAACGATAAGGGAGCAAACGAAGCAGAGGCAGCACTGAACACCATGGTGAAGTGGTTATCATGCTTGCCTTCCAAGCAAGCGGCACGGGTTCGATTCCCGTTCGGTGTATGTCCATCTGTCTGGGTAGTCTCCTCTTTTTGCTATTTCTCGTGGAATTGAAAGCATTGCCTGCAATTGCGGCTTTCCAGTAAGACTCCTTGAACCTCACCGCAGGGGACAAGACTCAAAGCTCAAAGCGCCATCATCGCGCCCGATTTTCAAGAAGGTTCCCACGCTTGCTTGAACCGCAACCACCACCATCGCAAGCCCACGCAAGAAGTGGTAATTCCTGGGGCCTGGGGTCTTCAGGGCTGCACCGCAGTGTATTCAACGGGGCACGTACAAAGTTTTGCCAGGGCGGCGTCATCTGCACGTCCCAATATTCCGGCGTCGTCTCAACCACCCACACACTGGCACCCAGATGGCTCAGGACATGTGGGTCTGTGACAGGGTGTCTCTAGCCGATTCAATATTCCTCCAAGCAATTCGGGAACCAGACTCCACCAGTCTTGGTCAGGACTTAGAAGAGGCTTGAATCAGCCGTCGCTGAGCGCTGAGCATTCAGGGTTGTCTTTTTTGAACTCGTGGTCCAAGATTTCGCCGGCCTGTCACCCACCCCCCAAGGCCAAGCACTCATTTAAATTCTTGTCCCCACGCTTCGGTACCACTGCGAAGTCTTGAGCTTTATGAAACGACGCCGCCGTCTGCCTTCTCTGTGAATAGCCTACGACAAAGCTTGGGGAACTATCCGGCACTCTGGAACACCCAGGGCCTTCCAGGGAGCTGCCTACATCCAGGAAACACATCTCCCGGAGAGGTTCGCACGGGGCAGTGGTTTCTTCTTCACTTCGTTCGCTTCGTCGGCCTTTGGGCACCGGTGGCAACAAAGTAACCACGTACCCACCGATAGAAAGAGCTACGTCGTCGCGGCGCGATCCCTTCTCTTATCTGGTGGATGTACGGGGCGCACATCAGTGGGTAAGAAGAGGGACGTCAGGGGGCTCAATTGAAGCTGGTCCTCGGTACTTCGCGATGTGATCGCGTACACCTCTTCCCGCCGCATAATGGAGGCACCATTGCACCCTTACTAGGAGTGGTATATTTGCGGCCCACGACTCTTGCTCAACAAAGGCGCTTACGCTTCATGCAACTACTCAGGTCCGGCAAGCTCTGGCCTGACGGTCTGCGCCTTCTCATATCCTACAGTGTATGAAGGACGAAAACGAGATGGAGAACCTCATCTTATCTGAAAGACGTTGGTCTTTACCATGTCCCGAGCATAGACCCCGAGCGAAGCGCTCGGAGTTCTACTTTCTTCGGTACGTTCATTTCACCATCTTCTCGATGTCGGTGGTAACAGATCCTTGCATCCGACAGGTCATTTTTGCAGCGATAGCCAGGGCTGAGCCCCTCCTACACTTCTGTTCAAGAGAGCTTGGTCTTCGCGTGTGCCTTGGAGAGACTTTTTTGCGATAACTGATCTCTGTGGCTGCATCAGACCGGTCGTCTTCGCCGCCATTGTTTCCTGGTGGCGCCTATACGATGCCCTCCAGCTCCTAAGAGAGATCTTTGCTTTCTCGGGACCCCTTTCTCCGGATGCTTCTTGCCCAGTACCCATCGCTGGTATGAATTCATCTTACGCCCGAAGCTTCCCGAGTCCGACTTCTGGAAGATGATGTCTTGTAACCGAGCTGGAGTTACGTACGGTTTGGTACTGTCATATAAAGGGAGTACCTATCGATCTGTATGTTCTCCAGCGAATAGCTGCCTCGCCATCCTTTCCCTTGTTTCACTTGCCCTTCCGGTGGGCTCGTTCACCGATGTTCCAGATTACACTCTTCCTTTGGGCTCAACTCGCAGCCACGGTCTTCGCATTCCCCGTAGTCCATGATATCACAGCGCGGCAAGCCATTACAACTCTGTCTACTGGGGAGATATCCGCATACAAACCGTACACATACTACGCAGGTGCTGCCTATTGCGCACCTGCGAGAACTTTGGCTTGGAACTGCGGTAGTAAGTACACGCGTCCGCTCTTTTCCAGGCTCTAGGCGCCGAGTGACACAAATTCTCCGCAGTTCAGTGCTCGGAAAACTCTGGCTTTGTCCCGATAGCGTCCGGAGGTGATGGGGCTATCGTTCAACGATGGTATGTGGGATGGGATGCGTCGCTCCAGGTACACTCTTCGCGCTTATCAGCAGTCGGTTGTCTCTTAGCTGATAATTCGACCAGACCATTATCGTTGCGTACCAGGTACGTCACCTTACCCTGAAGTCCACATCTACCCGTTCTAAATGCAGCGACAGGGCACGGATCCCATGAAGCTGTAAGTTTGCATACGTTTCCAATGACTTTATAAAGGGTTGACAACAGCATTTCTGGATAGAATTCCAGTACTGACGGACGTGAACCTGGTCATGACACCGCTACGACCACGCCTATTCCCCGGTGTGAGCCTCCTCGCATTGGTCCATTCCGGTTTCAGCACCGCCCACGCGCTGTAAGCCTGCCCTTACCTCGCATACTCATTGTTCTCGAATTGAACTCCACTAGCTCCGCCAATGCCGTTTTATCCGCCGTTCGCGCAGGTATATCCAGGTACAACGCGACCCGCGTTACGCTCACTGGTCACTCTCTCGGCGGAGCTCTTGCGACTATCGCTACGGCCCACCTCGCGGTCAACCTCCCGTCGGGTATTGAGCTTCGCACCATAACCTACGGTGCTCCGCGTGTTGGGAACCAGCGGTTCGCGGATTTCGTCAATAGTGTGTCCTTTATGAACCGGATTGTCAACCAGTACGTTTGTTTCTTCTTCACATGTTCCACTCTATGTTCAAATACGAACGCAAACCCTGACTTACCATTCTATGTTTAACTGCAGAAATGACCCCGTCCCGGTTGTCCCTCCGAGAGTGATCTACGTACAGACCGAGGGCGAGATCCACATTGTCAACTCAGGCGAGTGGAAGAACTGCCCAATGCAGGACAGCACGGACGCAGAGTGTTCTATTGGGTACACGCCCACTGTGCTCAGTGGTGATGTCGATGATCACTACGGGCCTTACGACGGCGTGCTGTTGGGAAACGGTGGGTGTGTGGGGTGACGGTTTGAGTGTCGGTATTGAGAGGTGCTCTTCACGGAAGGTCGTAGTTCTTCGCGTCCGCGCTCGATGTCAGATAACTCTTTACGCGACTTCGCATTGTGAAAACGGATTTCTTCCAGTCATGAAACGCCCAATATCGGATTGCAGCTCACCCGATCCCAATCCCACATAGATGGTTCTTCGTGACTTTCCTCTGTTAACCGTGTAATCTATGTAAGCCTTATCTGGGCACGGTATGGAGCTGTGTGATCATGAAATTGCAGTACGAAGACGCTGACTATCAGGCGGCGTCGAAATGAGACGTGGCCACGCAGGTCGCACAAAACATTATTGCATGCCTTGAGGGTCCTTTCGCTCGCCCCACGAAAAGGGGAGGGTCGCAAATCTATCAAATTAGGGGACATGCCATAACATTAAGCACTTTAACGTACTACGAACGGCAGGGTGCAGCAAGCTACATTCATCAAGGCATGGGAAGGCCAGTTCTCGTTCATCCAGCAAGGTAATCGTACTACCCAGCGGAAATCTGTCATGAGCTTCTAAACTCATTTACCAGTGCGCACTGCACCATTACGTTATTTTAAGAGTATCCGTCCCCTCTTATCTCACAACAGCCGTCCAAGCCTTTCTGAAATGTTTTCAACTCGATCTACACTCCCAGTCGACTTCCGGAGCTTGCCGGTCGCCCGCAATTCATGGACAAACCAATTAGGGTCCGACAACGGCTGAGATACTTGCAAGCAGTGTTGTTTGAGTCGTTCCATGAAATCCTGCGGCGTGGGGACTGGAAACCATGGGTATCGAGCTTGGAAAACAGGGATCAATCTCTTGATGAGGTCGGTTACTGCTGAGACTTCAAAGTCGGGGCATAGTCCGGGATTCATCACTTTCAGCGACATTAACATTGCGCCTTTCTTCTGAAGATTCTCATCGAGAGAGTAATAATCGAATGCAAACCGCATCCGTTTCAGGTATGTGAGGTCCATGTTGTGCTTGAGGTGATGCAGGGCTATGCAATATAGCACGTAGAAGCCAGATTCACGCGAATCTATGGCGCAGCGTTTGGCACTCGGGTTTTCTGACAAATGGTGAGACATGAATCGCCAGGTTCCCTGAGAGCGCATGTGAGCGTTGTACCATAGAAGAGAATACTTCCTGGCTGTGAAAACTCACGACCCTGAGCGATAGCTGGCTTTCAGCACCGTCATCATCCATAAATATGGCATGTTCCCAGTCGATGAGGATACCCTTCGAAAGCAGGTTGCTCTTCGGAGATATGATCTCTGACTATGAGGATATTGTGCGCGCTTATGTTGCAGTGCATGACTTGAGCCTTTTGCAAGGCTTCTTCATAAGCTGCTCAACCCAAGCTCTTCAGCTCGAATGTTAGTATGGCGTGATGCCATCGCGCACCTTCCATCGCATCTGCGAAGCAGCTAATCAGTTGGTGCGCAGAGTCAAAGTCGATGAGGTTTCGCCCAACAGTATCCAGCACGATGATGTGCTCGTGGAGGGTATACACGTTCAAGGAGGGACCTTTGAGAACCCATCGTTCGTTGAGATGGACTTGTCCTTGTGTAGTGGGCCCCAAATCCCCTCCGCAGACCATTCTAGGTACATTATTCACGTCGTACTGCTCAAGACGCTTGTAAACCGTTGCTTCAGGTCGGAATCCCTCCTGGCGCCAGTAGTGCTTGACGAAAAGGAGGCTGCCAGATGTGGCATCCACTGCTACGCAAGCCCGAGTTCCCTTCCCGAAAGGTAAGAAACCGCGTCTGGTGCAGTGTGGAGAAGGGATAATGAACGAACGGCCCCCAAAGGTGAGCTTCAAGAACCGCTGGGTGTCGATGTCGACAGATTTTTTCAGGTGTTCACCAGGGATCCCGAGCCACAATTCCGGCGAGATGTGGGCCATCAACGTCCGTGCCAGTTGCTCCTCCGCAGCTGTAGCAGGCTGTACATGAGGGCTAATTCCTCGCTGCTCCGTGGTAAGTTGCCTCAGACGCTGGAAGAACTCGAACAAGAACAGTGGCTTGAGTGTGATATCGAATGCTTCAGTGACGACTGCAGAGCAGCGATCCCACCTGATGAGACGCGCCAAATTGCCAGCGACGATGACAGTGAAGAGATGAGACAGGTATTGAGTAGCCATCGTCGCACCCGCATATGCAGCTAGTTCAGCTCAAGTGCGACAGCCGGCCTGAGTGTTGGCCACGAAAGGTTGATCACAGTAGGTGTTGACAGGTTTCAAAGACTGCTCATCGTCTTCTTCGGATTCAGAATCACTGTCAGAGAAAGACTTCACTCGCATGACAGGCACTTCTCCGTTGTCGTCGAATGGATCAAAGCTTGTCGACGGACGCAAGGTAACCCAGCTATGCAGTTTGGTGAAGTCCATTGCTCGATCGCCTTCCTTATGCTGCCCATAGATAGAGATGTCCACCCCAAGGGATCTACATTTAGCATCCTTGATTCTGTGGCGGTCTTTGACGATGAGAGGCGTTGTCGGAATGCCTTCTGGGGTCCCAGTCCAGTCGCTAAAGGCATCCATCTATGGCTGATATCAGGTCAAACCCATGGGAAAGGCCGTTCCACGCTGATAAACTGGAAGCATAGGCTTCCCTCCCCTGCGTTGGGCAAGTCGATGATAGCGTCGAGACGTTGTTCCTCCGGTGTGCGGTTCTTATATTCGTCGGCAACACCAGGGTTCCACGGCATGAAGGCGGAAAAGAATTCTTCTACAGAAATTGGGCCAACGTAGTGTTCTCCTGTTTCGTATAACATGGCCTGATAGAATTCACTATACCAAGGAAACGGCTGGAACACTTCGTAGGCGGTAATCTTTGGAGAACGTCGAGCGGACGCTTCCGAGTCGTTCATATTTGAGGCTGCGTGGGTAGAGCTATTCATGGCGCCGCAATCGGATTCATTCGCCTCGCTGGTGTTTGAGACGAAAGTGGAGGACTAGACATCACAAGTAGAGTTGAGGTAGAAGCGAAGAGGACAAGGAAAAGTTCAAGTTTCAGCGTGACTCAGCAGGCGCATCACGCGCACGTGCAGTTGTAGTGACGTCGCTTGGCACTGGCATTGGACCGACAAGCAGACAGGGACTCCTCAGGTTACTGGGCCATTCTATCCATCCGGCGTGACACCCCAACCTTGAAGCTGAAATATACACACCTACTGCCTTCAATCGGTATCTCGCGCTATTTATCGCATTGTCCGTACTACTGTGACTGTGCAAAACGATTGTAACATTTCCCTATTGATGTCGTGGAACAATGGACAAGGTAGCAAGAGGGCAGTGGCCGGGAATTGAGGTCAGATACAGCGCACCGGAGAACAAATATTTCTTCCATCGGTGCAAATTGGAGCCTGCCTAGAGGTCTTCAGTGGTCTCCCCCTTCAGACGCCAGATAACATTCGTAGCCACGGACTGAAGCTGAGTCTCAACTTCAGGATCCATGGCTGCTTCACAATTGACGAACTTGAGTTCATTCAGGCGAATACCGAGCCCTTCCTCTACACCTCGCGCCCTTGCGTCCTCCTCTTGCCTACGACGAAGTGCGCGAATAGCCATGCCGGTTGTGCTCACCGGGGAAGATGAAGAAGTGACATACTTCAAATCTATGACCAATGTTTTCAAGGGTCGGAACGGTAATTTCCATTCACTCTCCCCCAAGCTGCGGTATTGACCGCTCAGCACCTGGAAGAGAGCGCGCGCGCATAGCGCCGAGGCGGCGCAATGTGTGAGTTCTGCGAGGGAAGGCAGCTCGGAGACCATATCCCAGAAATGTGAGGGAGGGTCGTGTTCAACAGAGAGGACGCGCAGGTCTTTCAGCCACCATTGGAAAAGGAAACTACTCTGAGGTTCGCAGACGGGGAACGAGTATGGTCCAGAATATGGGTCGCCATCAGGCAAAACCTCAACACTGACTCTTGGGCGCGCCGCACGGCTGCTGACGACGTTCGACTCTGCGGGTGAAACTGCAGCTGAGCCGGATGTACTGAGTCTGATGCTCTGAGACTCTTGTTCGAATGTCGCGATGGAGAGAGAGTCGGGGGAAGGGAGTTGGTGGAAGGAGGTTTGGATTGTCGCCATGATCCGACTGATGTCGACGCCATGAGGAGGCGTTGGGGTATGAATCGATTTTAGGTCCACGAACTCGATATCTTTCGGCAATACGATGACTGACATGACGGTAGTGAGTGGGGTTGAATCTTGCGTGTGCAGCACGAAACTCTTGAGGTTTGGTAACACGACCGATGCCAGCCCTGTTGTCCACGCTGGGTCTCGAATGTCTGTCACCTGCCACGGTGTTATGGGGAATCCAAGTGTCAGGGACTTGAGTCGAGGCGTGTGCCGGAGTGCAGAGAAAAGCTGTAGGGCTGTCCCACGGGTGATGATAGCTGAAGAGTACCAAGGGCTGTACTGGAGTGCGAGTTCCGTGAGGCAAGGTGAAAGCAGCGTAGAGGAGTTCCAGCGCAATGGGACGTTGAACAGTCCGATAGTGCGTAGCTTTGGCGTTCCTCCAACAAACAGGTCCAGGAGTGGCGAAGGAGGTCGGTCGCGCCATATTTCGTGGGGTGTTATATCTCGAATGAACATCTCTTCTAGTTCCCCTGCCTGGTCCGGACTTTGCTGTACCGGGAGGAGCAGCGTTTCGAGTGTTGCTCCTCTCGCCTGCACGTCGATGGTCTTGAGTCGGCGAATACTTGCACCGATGATCTTGCATACGTCTATCACGTTGGCTGGTGGGTACTCGGCGTAGGCAAGGTATTGAATAGACAGCGGCTTGCTCTTGGCATTTTCCAGTTGAAACGCCAGCAGTCGAGGATCCGTTCCCCGCCGAATCTGCATTAGCGTCCATAGACCTGGGAATTCCAACGCTACAGTCCTCCAAGCACGCGATACGTGTGCTATACGCATACAGCCCGGAAGATTCCTCCTGTTTGCGTCCCAGTTGAGGTTCTCCAGGCCGAAGAAGAATATCCTCTCCAGGATTTCTGGGGGAAGTTGAGAGATTGAGGACAGCTGATTGCGCCGGCGTTTGAGTTCGACCAAGTCCCGTTCGAGGCGATATATCTGGGAGTCAAGCTCCCTCTGGGCGTTAGCATAGTGTAGCATGTCTCCAAGGGGCGTCGAAAGGGAGAGAGGCTTGGTGATGGTTCGAGTTCAAGGTCAAACGTGGGAATTAGTTCTGGCGCGGACGCGTTTCTCGAATCTAGCGAGGAACGGTAACGCGGACAACCGAAGTGGGCGGCCAAGCCTGCAAATTCAAGAGCAAGGGACAATAAATATTTACGTTCACAACCTTCGTGGAAGTGTACGTTATCAGGTTCCTAGTGCTACAAGTGAGGGATTCAAACGTCAAAAAAAGCAAGAGCAGATGTGTGGGTAAAGTAAGAAGGAGGCGTAGTGGGAAGGCCGTCGATATTCAATCACAAGAACGCAGGCAGCGAAACATGGAACGTAACATGAAATGAGTACGGAACGTACAGTAAACGCGACGTATGATGAAAAGAGAAATACAACACGAAATCGCGAATCTCAGATAGTTTCGTATTAGACAAGAAGCAACCGCCCAAAGGCGCATAGGTGGGATGAAACAACAAGAAGTCAGAGAGATAACGATGAAAAAGGGCAGGGCATATCTAATCCACGAGACGCAAAGAGGAGATGGGAGGCAGACGTTCAAAAAAGATACACACTGATGATCCATTAAGTATTACAAGGATGGGAGGCGTTCTTGGTCCTGAGACACCCAAGGGCGGTGACAGGCGGATATCATGAAACGGAGCGAAAGGGATAAAAGCTGCAGAGCGTTTAGAGTTCGGGGGATATCAGTCTGGGGGACGAGGGTAGGGCCGAGCCTACTGCTCGTATCCGTTAGGGCCTTGGAGTGAGGCCATCCAGATTCGCGTTTTGTAGAGCCTGCAACCGTAATCAGAATCCACAAATGGACGCTGAAACCGGGAAGACATACCTGAAGAGCTCCTCTACGAGTTCTCTGAAGTCAATTCGCTTCTCGGCGATGAAGTAGAAGGTCAGCTTGCGACGATCCCACTGGTACTCCGCGTCGATAACTCCATACGCAAGTTTTCTTAGCCCGGACTTTGCTCTGGCAAAGCTGCAGTGCCTTCTGTTCGTCACCTAGTTTCTGGGCAAGCAGCCTGAAGGTAACTTTAGCTTCGGTAACAGAGACATGAAACAAGAGTACTCACTGAGTATCCTGGGGCGACGCCTTGCCGTAAATCATCTTAGGATTGATTTCCTTCTTCGACCCCGTTCCACCAGGACTAGTCGGCTGATCCGACCCACCCCCAAAACCAGCCGCAGCCGCAACTTTCTCAGCCTGCGCCTTCTGATACGCCTCCACCTCCCCAAGCGTAATCGTATCATTCACCACCTTGCCCAAATCCTTGCCTCTATCAGCCTCCACAATAACCACATCCCCGACTTTGATATCCTGAGTGGGATCAGTAAGGTAGAATAGATCCGTGCGCCCAGCCTTGAACTCGACGATGAAGAGAGGGCATGAAGCAGGCACAGCGGAGAGGGGAACACCTTTCCCTAACTCGTTGAGGTTAGGACCCTGCCCACCAGGTCCTTGGTGAGGGTGCTGCGCAGCATCGGACGTGCGGCGCTGCATTTGCTGAGGGTAGAAAGGCTGCTGCTGGGGATTGATGAGGCGTGTCCCGGAAGGCGAAATCGGAGACGTGAGCGGACCGCCCTGGCTAGAATGAGAGGGGGCTCTGGCGCGGGTATAGTGAGGGTTAAGG
>JANDKE010001703.1:0-13029 GCA_027627275.1 Coprinellus aureogranulatus | reverse complement strand
TTTGCACCCACAGCTTTCTCCCTTTGGCTCTCCTCATTTTACTAATGCTGGTGCCCTGTCAACACCCCTGTAGCGTCCAATCTTTTGACATATAATCAAGTTTCTCTAGTCCTACAGGATCTCTAGGGCTTGCTGTGCAGGAGAAGCCCAGTAGCCTTCCATTCATGGATGCGTGCACGAACACGTTTCCTCTTCACATATGTTTACGGCAAATGGCATGACATCGACCCTACCTCTCTCCATACCAACCATTCCCCTACCTAACAAGTGGATTATCTTCTAGAATGCCCTTCCTCTGCCACAACTGCGAGCGCACATTCAAAGCTGTGCCAGACCTTCAGACGCATTGCAAAGCGGAGAATCACTCGCCCAGTTTTGTGCGAGAGTGCTGTGGGAGACAGTTTTCTGCCTGGGTGAAATGGGATTTGGTACGCCGTTCCATAGTCTTTATGCCGTCGGCTTAAATGCCTACTTCTGACCGTCATTCCTGAAGCACGTCGCTGTATCGCATGTCGCCGCTCGTGTTCCTCGACTCATCCCTCAGCTCATCAAAGCTCCAAACCTGAAGAACGATTCTACACTGCACATCTCAATAGAAAAGGATTGTGAAGAGTCCGCAGGTCAACCAGCGCTGGAGATCCCTTTTGAATCATCCACTAAATCCAGCTTACATCTGAACGCTGGGGACGAGCGAGCGAGGGTTACCGACTCCGTCGAAGGCGTCGGAGAGATGCCGCCTAAGCCAAGTTGCAAGGTACGCTTCCACATTGTCACTGTGCGGTTCCCGCAGAGCCTATCGTCTTCGCGCTTAGGACAGATATAGCGGCATCGCAGAATCGGTAGCCCCGAAGGGGGAGAAAGAAGGCGTAGCAACTGCAGATGACGTCTCCCAAGCGGGTGCCACCGCGCATGGGCAAGTGACGGAGAATTCAGTCAAGCGGGGAAGGAACGTACAGACGCTGGTTAACCTGTACCGTTCTGCTCATCCGTCGTCGGAGCCTTGACGACCTCCTTTTTCGAAGATGAGCGCTGTCTGCTCACGATATTGGTCTCCGACTTGGCCTTCGGGTGCGCTGGTCTTGCAGGCAGTGGCTTTTCATCCTTCGCATCGTCCTTGCTGTCTTTCCGCGACCAGAATGAAGATTCAGTGATGGCGAGCGTCCTCGACCTGGTTGGCTTGGGACGATTTGACTCGGAGACGGCTGNGCTCTCGATAACCTCGAANGGCTCATCGACCAAAGGTTTTGTCGTCCATCTCTTCAAGGTGTTCGACCGCTTCGGAGTGGGACGTTTGGTTGTATCGGTGGGTGCGGACGTGGATGCAGNNGGGATGGAGTCGGTGGTAGATGCTTTGTCGCTGCTCTTCTTCCTCGAGAACCACATGCCCAGGCCTGACCCGCGGACCTTTACGGTTTCTGTGGCATTAGGGTCAATATCCCCTAGACCCTGTTAGCCATCGGCGCTANGACTAGCGAAGGTGAAGAGGCACTCACAACCCATGTTGGTCATTGCGACCTTAAATTTCTTCCATGTCCAGCGGTACTTGCCGCCGTTCACGGTTGCGATGACCTTCTTCACCTCCTCGAAGCGAGCCTTGGCCTTCTTGCCCATGAAATGCTGGGCGACCTTGTACCAGTACTCCTCCGGGATGTTCCGCTGGGTGCAAGCAANCTTGATCTGTTCGAGCCATTCCTCCACNGGAGGGTCCTTCTTNGAGTTGCCCCTGAAGCGGGGTCCGTCGGTCCATTCGGCGAGCACAGGCTCAAGGTCGAAGGGCTTCATCTTGAATACATCGAGCATCGAGCTCATGNTGGTGGCAGAGAAGGTGTGTGTTACACGAGAGNGGTTAGTTNGTTGGGANGGTGAGGNAAGGGCGTTGCNCTGCAACGATGGGTAGACGGGGTGAGGGTCAATGTGCAGAACTATGGGGGTTAGATTTAAGAGTTCAGGCGTGTCTTTATAGACTCCAGCCTCCAGTGCTGCAGCATATGGTCAGATCTCGACCATACCATACTGGGATCGGCTGGGGGTGGCCTCGTTTCANCAACGCGTTGCACATGCCCTCGGGACCAATCAGCGATTGTGCTGCCCCGAAGTACCGGGGTCCAAAAGGGTCCAAACNTAGTCGGCGNTACAAATGGCTGAGGTCAAGTGCAATANATGATGCAAAGGAATGGGGCTTACTATAACTCGCCACAGCCGTACCATCCTACTGGCCTCTATCTTCTCAGTAATAGTTCAGCGCCGCACCANCCTATCGATNGGCAACTCATCCATAGCGGGNCAAAGAATACCGATCTNGAGCAACATCGGGTACTGTGGGTAGTTCTACGAACTTGGGTGCGAGATAGGCCTGCTTGGACCAGACGANACCCACGTTGCGACCATGGTACTTTGTGATATGATGGAGGACGCGATTGGCTTCGAACGCGAAACCGTGACCGCGTGAAGCCGCGTGATCCTCCTGAAATGGTGANAACACAGCTTTCAGGCATCTTCAGCAGAGTCGAGTCAACCCCATCCATCGCTTTAGCGAAGCCAGGGCAGTGGGCAAGGCGAGGGGAAATGACGTCGAGCTCATGAACTATGAAAGTAGCGTGCGCCATTTATGAACCAATTGCATGCTGTCAAGAACCATGAATTGACCATGAAAGGGATGATAGTTTAAGCTTGTCTGCACCGAGATACTCAGGTATCGCGAGGAAACTCTGTGCGATGACGTTACGCCCAACCCAAACTACAGTTTCACGGCGTGGTCGAGATCCGCAAAGCTTGCTTAAGCACTTGTTAGNCCAGTGTATCGGAACCGCGACTCAGAGGGCGAGCAGAGGAGNGGGCGATACGAGGGCCCAAGAAAATGGCCTGCTTTGGTATGTGAAGCATCAACTTACTATGGTNGGAAAGCAACACNGTTNGATGCAGACGAGCATATAAGGAAGGTTGNATGGGAAGCGCAGATTCAACTTGTGCGCGCTAGTTCGACAGAGGAAGGAATTGTGATTNGACGGGAGCTTGGTACTGCGCACTTTTGCCCAGCTGAGCACTGATAGTGATGGAGGCAAGGGAACTCGGGCGTCTTGAGGCAGCGAGGTNCACGCTTGCGGGGTGCCGCAAAGAGTGAAGGGAGAGTGTTCTCGATCGTAACAGTCGAANCTTCTCAATCGGTATGGAATATCCACTTNTTTGCGGGGCAAGGGTGGGTGACTGCGATGCGCGTTGGGCACGTTTTGAGCAAAATNTCGACTCGGTTGCGGAGGAAGACTTACGGGGCATCCACAGATCCATNCTGAATATAACCATGTTCCATTTCTCCCTTATCATCCGTTTGGCACTCGCNTTTCCCATTCTCCATCTCACTTGTGCCCTTCCNGGTCCGTCGTCTTCCTCATCGTCCATCATGCCCATTGCGCCTCTCATAAGATTAGCCATCATNCCCTCAATACCTCCTCCGACGGCACGCTGCATTCCAGGTGGNACNGGCCCCATCTTGACTTGTTCTGGTGCAGTCAAGATGAAGAACGCGCCGTTGGGAACGGGCTGNTTNCCAGCAGGAATCGCGACGTTATCTACAATTTCACCGATCTTCAAGAGCATGGACTTGAAGTCTTTGCATCCCCACACGTCCCTNGTGCTCTTGTAGAAGAGCAACGCAGCGACGGGGTCGTGATTNTAGAACATCCCNTACTCAATGGTAGGCTCAAGATCGGTCGCTTCAAACGTGCCGATATCTCTGTAGGTGGTCGCCTCTTTTCCGTCAAAGACAGATGCCGGGAGTCGGACAGAAAATGGCAGCGCATCCTTGCCCGTCGCCAAGATCTTTTCAATNTCAAGAAGCCAAGGATCGGTACGAATCTTGTGTTCTGAGACCGGTTTCTTCTCCCTGATAGGGCGTGGCAAAGTATCCTTATACACAAGGCTGTCGGCAATTGCCTCTCCGTCGACGACGTTCTGCACCCATTCGGAGAGCCAATGGGCCGGATATCCNATCTCTCGCAGACGANCGAGAAGGCCGAAGAANGCNGGNAGNCCGTTCGGCATCTTGACGAGTCGAGGACGGGGNTGCGTGTATCCNGGGTGGATNTGNGAGAGGAANAGCTTNGTGAGCCATGTGAACACCTCNCGCTTGCTGGCNAGGGTTTCCAGAGGTCGNGGCAGTGGTTGCAGGGAGTTNATNGTNAGAACATCCTGNATAGCGTTNGGGTTGATAGTGCGGATNGCGAGATAGCGNTTCAAGTCNGANGGTAAGAGCATCGTGTAGCTNNNGGAGANGATCAGTTCGATATTGGCGCGTAAGGANCAGGCNACTGACTTGAAACAAAATTCNTTATCATCTTGCCAGATNGGCGAGTTGAAGAGACANTTGGATNCTACGGACGACGAGGGCACATCGTCTTGTAAAGCAGGNACAACATAGGTCACAGTGTTGATGGTTCCCTGGGTGTAATCGCTATGCACANGATTTTTAGGAACTCTTCNAAACGGGAGAGCATCCACACTNACGGAACATTGCTTAGCCAAATTCTGGTCCATTTNTTTGGGAAGTCGTTCGGTCGAGCATCCTCCACTCCAGCCTTNATCTTGGCCAGGAACTCATGTATCCCGTCGGCGACGAATTCTACTCTTCAACCTGTCAGCTCTGTCCCCTCTACCTTCGTCATACTCTCCATCTACTCCTCTTGTAAGCTCTTTAATCGCATCGACGACGCCCATGAAGAAAGCAGCTCCGTAGGCCCAGGCCGGGCTCTCTCGCTTTCGCTCAAACCCTTCATCTCCCTCCAAGAAACCTTCGCCTTCCTTCGAACCACGCCCACCACCCAGACCGTAGATTTCATCGAGCTCCGCGAAGTAGTGGATGTTCTTGAAGAGATCCAGATCAAGCTCTTGATCTAAAGTTCCATGCCCTCCGTCGTCTAGAGACATGTTTGCTTTCCATGACTGTTTGATCGCCTTAGCTGCCTGAGTGAGGCGCGCTTTATCCCAGTCGTTCTTCGCTGTGTACCACCGTGATATGGAGTTTGCTGACGGTGTCGCGCCCCGCTTCTTGCCGGCTTTCTTCGGCTGCGCAGGTGCCATTTCTTGAAGCAGACGCTCCGCATATGCCATCATCTCCTTTTCATCCTTCGCGACCCTTTCCATCCACAGGTCAAACTGCTTGCCATGATATTTCTCCCTCAGCTCCCTGGGTGGGACGTGGGCACTCACGCCGCCTCCGCCTGACGCCGTACTAGGCAAACCCATGTTGGCGGCGGCCAGTGCTCGGTGAAGCACCTTGAACACTGGAGCCNCGCAGCGACCCCATTCACCTTCCCGTAGCATGCTACCGTTCACCCCATACATTACACTCCGCTCCATGTTCATGGCCATGAGAAGCTCGACTATCTCTTCACGCGAGTCCTTGACCATTTGCTTGAGNTTGGTGTGCGGCATTTTNGAAACTTCGTCCTCGGGATATCCNAGCATTCTGGTCAATACAGCGCGCATGTCTCGTTCGTTTTGCTCCTTTTCTTTCGCTGCCCTATCCTTGATCTGCCTTCGAGCAGCTGAGGAGCTCGGCGCAGCTGCAGCATGNTTCATGGCGGCAGTAGATTTGATGCCAGAGTCTGAGCCGTGGCCAGCGATGAGGGCGTCAACCTTGCCTTCAGATTCGCGTCGCTGCATGGTGAATGGATCTGGCATAGCGCTATATTTGGGTCCGAGGGCGCCCGATGCGTACATTTCTTGCAGTTGCTTGTTGCGCTCCATACCTCCNATGTGCTTCATTAGCCGCGTGAACTTGATGGTCCCAACTGGAGGTTTCAGCCAAAACTCCAAGTAAGGAAGGAGCGACGAATATGACGAAGGAGGGAGGAAGATGTAGGACGGCAAACTGGGCCCATCNGAAGAGGAGAACGGCTTGGATACTATTGCGTGTAGTGTCTTGACGCATGAGACCCATCTAAGGCGAGTCANACANCGAGTTCTTCGAGNATCAACGTTGAAACAAACCTGTCATAGCAATATGGCGGAAGCATATANCCTGAGTAGAGATAGAATACGGTGCTGACGACCTCAAGCTTCTCCAGTTCCAATTCATTAAGGGCGTCTGTGTCNTCGCCGGCTTTCTCCTTCCCTCTTTCTTTCTTGCGTTCCGCAGCTNCAATCNTCTCGTCCAACTCGATCAATTGCTCGAATAACATGAAGAAGATGATATTCCTCGCAATCATTGCGGGATGAATATCGTTTAGGGTCATGTGGATCTTGACCGCAGCCTTCTGCTTTGGCGTAAGCTGGAAATCGTGTAGCAATCCCAAAGACTGGCTTTGCAATGCCTTAGGCCTCGGATTGGGAGTCACAATATGGTGAAGCCCGATGAGAGTAGCAAAAGCATGGCGGGCTTGAAAGAGGTAANCAATCAAGTCGTTCTTTGTGTNGATACTGGAACGCACCGTCGCCTATGCCACCGAAAAGGAAAGAGAGCCTCGANAGTTGCTCGTCCGTGAAATCTTTCANNNGCAGTGGGTCTGGTTCGTCCACTCCCCAGCCATCAGGTAGGGAAATCAGATCGTCGGTGCCAAACTACAGNAGAGTCAGTACCTGAGCCGAGGATAGGGGTTTGTCGCGATGGGTCTCGTAGCGNGCTTAGAACTCGNGCGATGCCCAGGNTTTGCCCGAGGGGTCCACACCACGACGGCTAAACTTACGCTGAAGTAGGTCATTTGNGGGTCGCTGGACGCGCATATNNTTAGCTAATGTGCTCCAANTGAGGTTCTTGAGAACGTACGGGGTGCCATGGAANAAGGGAAGCTGTGCAAATTGTTTTCTGGCTTCNTTCTTGGANGTTTCATATGTGCCGTCCTGGACCTTTGCCTCCAGGTCGNNGTAAATCGCCCAGCTTGGATCATCTTGCGACGCTGTTCGNATCGCCTGGATAGAAGCTTTCCTGTCTTGCACAAACTGGGACGAGATAGACCCGTCCTGAAGACCGAGNNCGAGTGCCTTCGCGAGACGCGAAGCCAATTTCTTNANCAANCNAGANTCACCAGCCTGCTCGACCAGCTTCCAGGATTCCAAGATCTTNTCACAGCACGACGCGTAGTTCCCTANNTCGTANANNGCGGCGGTCAGATTNGAAGGGTACACTGCCGACTTGGGATCCAGCTTCGCCGCNTCTCTNTAGCATTTTGCAGCCCTGGAACCAATGAAATCGGTAAGACGTCTTTGGCGATCTTCCTCCAACCTACTCTTCAAGTCTGCCTGCTTTGAAAAANGTATTTCCTTTGTTTTTGGCGTTGAGAGCGCGTTCCGCCTGGTTCGACATGGTGGTCGAGGCAAAAGGAGGAACACTTTGCNCTTGATAGGGGCGATTTCAATATTTCAATTCCCGCCGANGCTGACAAACANGGTAAAACTGGGGCCGGCGTAACTTTATCACCAACCACGACGACGAGGAGAACCCCACCTCCTCCCCCGCTTTNTGTGTTNCCCGACCTCGTTTTATGCACCAGAGCCCTCACAAGGATATTCGAAAGAAACGCAGAAACCAAACNAAATTCGGCCCCGCAAAACCNGCATCAGCCCAACATGGATGCCTACTCTTGGACGTTCCAGGCGAGATTTTGTCTGCAATCACAGCAAATCTCGACCCGCCAACNCTGTTGGCNCTCGGAGAGTCCCATATAGTCCTCTCNAGGCATGTTGAGGAGGACATAACCTGGCGTGTCGCCTTTGAAACNAACTANGGCACNNGCCTNCTCCTGCGACGCGTCGAACCGACNTGGCGCAAGGANTATTCAANCCGACANAAGATNCTGCTACGCTANGCGTATTCGCGTATTCCGAGTACGACGCACTCGCCTCTNCCAGCGCCAGCCATATCGCNCATCCACCTCCTATCCTCCAACAGCGGACCAACGGGTCTCCTCTCGCTCTCCTTGACCTACGGCATCATAGCTCGGTCTATTCCCTTCACCGGGCGCGTACTACCCGGTTTCCTNGATGCGACAGGCTCAACCACNGGCACCGGCATTGGCAACCCGAACCANGAGTTCACCCCGAACATTTCTGCNTGTGCNATCNCCAGTGTCGGCGGNACTGTCCGAGTTCTCTGGGGGTACCGCACTGGACACATCTCATTCATGGTCACCAACAGGACCCTAGAGAATCCCCGAAGGCCAGCTCAAGAGTTTCGAGTCTCGCAAGAGGACGAGATGCANCATGGATCTGTCCTGGACATCGTGTGGATNGGCGATAACGAACTTTATGCTGTCTCCGGCGGCAGCGATGGGAGGGTAAAGGTCTGGGATTTCACCGACCATANTACCNCTGACGTCATTTGGACCCCCAGCCGACCTCTNANGACTCCTGCTCAACTCGCAGAGGCGTTNAGNCCTTGCGTCAAAGTCGCGGGGAACCGNTCTCTCGGGATGGNNGTCGCGGTGCGCGAGAATGGCTCAGTAGANATCTGGCATGGATTCGATTTTCGAAGGGCGAACGATACAGAGGTCCGCTATGTNGCAGTTGCGCTACCCGGGCCNGTTAGAAGGGACGTGCAGGNTCTAGCTTTGCANATCGACCCTCACACCAGCGATGTTCTCGTTGCGCTGCGTGGGGAGGNGTGCTTTTACCGNGTNCATACNTTACAGGACGGTGNGGTCANGGAGTANGGAGAGCCCGAAGGCGGAGCAGTGCTCTCTTCGCTACAGCCTCACTTCACGTCGANCGAGGCNGAGAGTAGCTTCATCATCACAGGCGACAGGCTCGGTTGTGTCAACGTATACGAGTGGAANCGCGGTAATATTCGCGATCTNCCCCGTGCGCCCCGTNCGGAAGTTNTCAAGCATCGGCTCCGGTGGACAACAAACAAGAGTCNATCACCGCCATTCAGTGGACACCCTCNGTTTTGGCGACTGGGACGTCCGGNGGTGTCGTTGTNGTCTGGNATTCCGNCACGTTCGAACACCTACGCGTCATTGTNCGTCCTGTGGGCCTCAGGCGGACNCGTAGNCGNTTNGGCCCTGCGCACCATCACCAACAGCAAGGTCNNAACGCGGNNGAAGAAGANACCGAGACGCCGAGTCCNGCAGTNAAAGAGATTNTGGTTGGGGAAGGTGGAGACACCCTCATTGTGAATGTGGGCGGAGAGGTCATAGCTTGGCGTGCGGGCGATGTGGCAGCTAAATCCTTNCCGANAAACCCNCTGANGGGAGGTAAATCTTTGTCTTCGTCGCCAGGCAAGAGCAATCAGCACTATGNGTNNGNGAAAGNGTCGACGAAAGCGAGAGCGGAGCTNGCAGGCTCTTCTGGNAGGTGGTCAGGTGTGTTNNTTTGCTNTCCNNTGNACGANNCATTTTCTAATCTCANGNCCTNTAANNCAGAGCAACTNGAAATGAAGANGATNATNGCAGATTCCAGNACGGATATNAGATANGAACGTGATGGATCCCNGCGAAGNTTGAAGAAGAAAGANATNGAGACAGCGCANGAAANCCANTTGAANNAACTTGGGTTGAGTGAAAGCGAAGCGCTGGACTATGCGTTGATGCTTAGCCGNGAAGGACANNCTCCCGCANCCCCAGGNTCCAGCGGGGNGTCAAGCTCAGNATCTTCGNNTGACANCAATCTATNGCNNANCGTCCNGNCCGGGNTTGGGGANGCTTTGACGGATGAGCANCTGCAAACCATGATCGAAGGTGGTGGCTTCTCTTCCGCCNTGGACCGCTTCCGATGTCGGGGGCGCAGTTGTGCGCTCGCCGGGGTCTTCGCCTTCACTTCATGCGGAACTCGACACCGACCTCCCGAGCTTCTCGCGATTGGGAGAATCGGATGCCTTGACGGACGAGCAGTTACAGGCTGTCCTTGAGGGCGGGGTTCTGTCTACGGATGAGGAAACGGCCGCGTCTACTCCAACACCTCCACCTCCGATCGACCTCGAGATCGATTTCCCGGACGTTCTTTCNCAGTCAAGCAGCGGAGGAGGAACCCCATTGTCCCAATCACCTACTGCTATGCGCGCCTCGCCCCAGCATGAGGATGCCAGCCCAAGCACCGTCCATTCTGCTTCTCTTCTGCTGACTTCGAGAGCGAAGACAGCGAAGAGGCGTCAGTCCTCCGCCTCGACCGTTTCAACCTCTTCGTCCGGCTCCGGAGGGTCAGAGAAGGCGCAGCAGAACGCCTGGAAGGTTCCATTGGCTGCTACAGTTCGTAGTTCGGGCCCGGACAATGCTGTCACCCAGGGCATTGTCCGAAACACGTCAGGGCGTTCAGCTGGTGGCAGTGGACTGGACAATCTGGATGAGGACCTCAGGTATGCTTTGGAGTTGAGCTTGGCTGAGGCGAGGAGTCGTGGAGAGAACGTGTGATATGCTTTGACTGTCTTGTCCTTTTTATACTGAGTAGGATCTTTGCAATCGTTATAACCGAGTAGATAACCAAGTAGATGTCATTATGTCTGTTCTTCATATGGGATGCCATGTTCCCGATCGTACGGTGACCAGAGGTTCAAAATGTCGCCATAGAACGCCTCCGAGGGCTTGACTGCGCAGCGCCCGGTAGATATCATAGCAGTCGCAACTGGTGATGGTGATGGTATGGAGGCAACCTGTGCCATCGGCTTGACGCCAAACTCTCTTGATCTCCTCCACCGCGATCATGAGCATTCGAGGTCCAAGGAAGGGCGAAAACTACGAGCTCAGCGTCGACCTCAACAGTGAATACAGGGACAAGCGGAAGGATGCTATCAAGCGCGTTATCGCTTCCATGACCGTTGGCAAAGGTCTGCGCTGCGATCGTCTCTGGCTGTAAAGCATCCCTGACTTGGCGGCTAGATGTCAGCGGTCTCTTCCCCGATGTCCTCAAGAACATGCAAACCGACGACCTGGAGCAGAAGAAGCTTGTGTATCTCTACCTCATGAACTATGCAAAAACCCAGCCCGAGCTGGTCATCCTTGCAGTGAACACTTTCGTGANNGANNCCNACGANCCNNNNCNNCNANNCCGAGCGCTGGCGATCAGGACGATGGGATGCCTTCGAGCAGAGAAGATTATCGACTATCTTTGCGATCCATTGCAGAAAGCCCTCCGAGATGAGAACCCATACGTCCGCAAGACCGCTGCTCTGTGCGTAGCGAAGTTGTACGACCTCAAGCCGGAGTTGGTGGTAGAGAATGGGTTCCTGGAGCAGTTGCATGAGATGATCTCGGATTCGAATCCAATGGTGAGCGCATATCGATGTCCTTTGTTGTTGTCGTGCCTTCATCGAGCCTCTAGGTTGTAGCAAATACCGTTGCTGCGCTGACCGACGTCCGTATCGCCTCGACCGCTAATCAACCCTCTACGAGTTCCGCTGATCACCCTGCCGTCTTCCACATTACCACCTCGATCCTCAACAAACTCCTTGTCGCCCTGAATGAATGTTCTGAATGGGGTCGTGTTGCAATCCTCAACGCCCTCGCTCGGTATAACGCTCAGGATGACAAGGAGAGTGAACATATCTGCGAGCGAGTCGCAAGTCGATTCCCCCAGTTCCAACACATCAACGGAAGGCGTCGTTCTTGCTGCGGTCAAGGTTGTCATGATCCACCTCCGGAAAGTCAGGAGAGAGGAACTGGAGAAACAGCTGATCAGGAAGATGGCGCCGCCGTTGGTGACATTGCTGAGCTCTCCGCCAGAGGTGCAGTGGGTTGCTCTACGAAACATTAACCTGTTGTTGCAAAAGCGCCCCGAGATCTTGTCGAACGAGATGAGGGTATTCTTCTGCAAGTACAACGACCCTCTGTACGTCAAGGTGGAGAAGTTGGATATCATGGTACGGCTGGCGCACGAGAGGAATGTTGACGCCCTGCTCAGTGAGCTGAAAGAGTGCGTTTTCTAGCTTGTGTTTGCGAGGGCGTGAGCTCACCATCTGAACGTTTTCAGGTATGCGTCAGAGGTAGATGTTGACTTTGTACGGAAGAGTGTGAAGGCGATCGGTCAAACGGCCGTCAAGATCGAGGAGGCAGCAGAGAAATGTGTCAATGTTTTGCTGGACCTCATCGCCACAAGGGTCAGCTATGTTGTCCAGGAAGCCATTGTCGTTATGAAGGTATTCGGGCCCATCTTTTACTGGTTCGAGCTTCCCTAACCGGTTGTCTACAGGATATCTTCCGTAAATACCCCTCAACTTATGAAGGTGTCATTCCTACGCTCTGTGCCAACCTCGACGAACTGGACGAACCAGAGGCAAAGGCATCCCTCATCTGGATCATTGGGGAATATGCGAACAAGATTGAGAACGCGGACGACCTGCTGACACTTTTCGTCGACTCATTTACGGAAGAGGCATACCCTGTTCAGCTCCAGACTTTGACAGCGGTCGTGAAGTTGTTCCTGAAGAAGCCGGATTCATCACAAGGCATCGTTCAGAGGGTATTGAATACTGCTACGAAGGACTGTGATTCGCCGGACGTGAGAGACAGGGCCTACATCTACTGGCGATTGTTGTCAATGGACCCGGCTGCGGCGAAAGTGAGTGCTACATTCAGTTCTGCAGGTTTCATGCTCACCTGTGTACCAGTCCGTTGTGCTCTCTCACCGACCCCCAATCTCTATCCCACGGACAACTGTGGCCCCTGCAGTTCTCGAAGAACTCATCGGCGAAATCGGTAGCCTCGCCAGTGTGTACCACAAGCCAGCAGAGACCTTCATCGGCAAAGGGAGGCTCGGGGCCGATGCCATGCAGAAGAAGTCGGAGGAAGTCGACGAGACTCAAATATCGACACAGAAGGCACTTCAAACCGTAGTTGCTGGACAGCAGTCGGAGAATCTCTTGTGAGTCTCGCACCCATCCGCTCACCTGTCCTTGTCCACTGACCCCTATGGAAATCTTTCAGGGACTTCGGGGACGAGCCGTCAACGGAAGGAGGAGGTCTGTCTGGTCTGGCGGCTACGTCTATGCTGTCACAGCCGGCTGCTGCCAACTTGATCGCGGGTACCTCAAGCAACCCCTTAGACGACTTGGTGTCGATCTTTGGCAACGTGTCAATGCAACCCATGTCGGCCACGCCCACGCCGGCT
>JANDKE010001702.1:0-13036 GCA_027627275.1 Coprinellus aureogranulatus | reverse complement strand
TCATCGGGCAGTGCGCGCATGCCGAATCGGTTGATGGCCTTCCCACGCGCCTTTGAGGCAGGGGCAGCGTTCGCCATTCTCGTCATAGAGCCACAGCCTCATTTTCGTTTTGCCTTCCTTCAACTCAACGGATTAGCGCGCTGGGACGACGCGATCGTACTCCAATTCCTTCATGCATTAGCGCCGACACTCTACACCACCTTCAACGCACAAACCCCGCCAGCCAACGAAACGCGCTGCTGGTGAGGAACAAAACATGGCCTCATCCTCGTACCCACCACCAGCCTCAAAATCGCGCAGCTCAAAGCACCATGGACATCATCGCTCGTTATCTTCGAACGCGAATACCCTTATAAATGCCGGAGAGCAGCCGGCGACTTTGCAAGACAACATGAATGATGGCGGAGGACGCACGCTCAGTCCGCCTCCTCCACCGTCCGCCTACACGAGACCCGAATCAGGAAGAAAGGGCAATCACCGTGCCAAACCGAGTTCCTTTTCGATGGCGAGCACGCTTACGGACGCTCACCCTCCTATCCCTTTGACGCGACATGACCGGTCAAAGTCTGGCTCTTCCATCTTGAAGACTCGCGAGGACCCGCAGTCCCTTCCAACGCCTGTAACAGCTGGAGGAAAACACAACACAGATGGAAATGCACCCTCACAACTTCAGGAGAAGGAGCATACATGTTGCGGAGTGGTACAAGAATCCGTCGAACGCGCGAGAGAGGACAGGTACGGCCCTGACGCTGGACGCAAGCCGCAGCCATGGATCGTTCTAAAGCTTGCTGTCGCCATAAGCTTGGGACTCATAGGCTACGCTGGCTACGTCTACATAGGCATCCTCGTGGTACCCATGTTGAAAGAGCAGCACGACGCACAAGGAACTCGGAGGGAGGGTATTGGGTTGATGGTTGGGTTCGGGATTTTATATTTGTGGCTGGTATGGGCGTACTACAAGATCGTGACGACTTCGCCTGGGTACGCTAGGGACTACGTTCCGCACACTCCTAGACCAGCTGGACTCAGTGGTTCGGGTATCGGTTCGCCCTCTCCTCGCCCTTCACAAACGCTCTCCCACCAACACCGGCCATCTCAAGACTCTCGTTATACATTCAACCAAATCAACGATCTCGACAGAAATGGACGACCTAATAATATTGCTGGCCCTTCGTATGAGCAACTCAGTGAAATGTACGCTGCGACGCCAACTGCGCCAGACAACGATGCGTCTGGCCTACAAAGATCTCTTTCGACTGGTTCGCGCCACATGCAGACGCAATCGGACTACCACTTCTCCAACACGCTCACCATTCCGAAGCCGGAGCTTGTGGGAAGGACGACAAGTACGATGACTGTAAAGAGTATGGCTTTGAGTGCAGCATCGAAGAGGAGCGCTGCATTGAAGTACGACGAGGGTGAGATGATTAGTGGGAGCCCGTTGAGGGAACGGGATAACGACGATGATGTCCAATGGGAGAGTGAGGAAGGTACTACTGTTCGGGACTCTAAATTCGATCGAGACGATGACAGGAGGAGAGGTACAAGGACAGTAGCAGGGGAGAGCCAGGCGAGTTTGAGTCTGAAGGAGATTCTGGGGGAGAACGGCGCAGCTGCGAGAAGTGGTGCTGGTGGGGAACCTGATCTGGAGGCTGGGGTCGTGGATTCTGCAGTTGCTGGGACTATTGGCAAGACTGCTGGTATGAAGCAAAAGGGAGTCTCAGAGTCACCATTGAAATGGCTGTTGTGCTGCTTCTGGTGGCTTGCTTCCGACGACGAGGACGAGGACGGCCGGAAGGCCGGAAGAGGGAAACTCAAGCCTGCTAAACCAAGGGCGTATATTAGGAGGAGCCCACCGTCGACTGCCGTCTTGGATCCGTTTCATAGGTATTGTGAGAAGGATGGGTTCGTCAAGCCGTACAGGGCGCATCATTGTAGGAGTTGTGGGACTTGCGTATTGCGGTATGACCACCACTGTCCGTGTACGTGCTCACTCTCCTTCCCTCGACCCTTCTCTTCCCATTGGCTCGATGACGCTGATTGTTCCTCTAGGGATAGGACAATGCGTAGGAGCGAGGAACCACAAGTTCTTTATCAACTTTTGCGAAGCCGCAGTCGTGTTCTGCGTATACACTATTGGGTCGATGATTCCGTATACCCAGAAGGGGTTCAACGACCCGAGGCTAAGTATGAATGCGCAGCAGATCGTTGTCATTGCTTTGTACGTCGTTTCTTCACCTTGGCCTCTTATGCTTCTTTCTTAACCTTGGGCTCCTATGCTTCTTTCTGCGTTCAGACAAGCTAAGCTGACTGGGCGTGAAAATGCAGATCGGGGATCTTTGGGCTGTTCACGTTTACGCTACTGGCGTCGCATGTGTATATGACGCTCCAGGGACAAACGACGGTTGAGAATATGCAGATTCAGACGTTGAAGGAGAGGGAGTCGGAGACGTTGAGTAGGGCGTATCGATGGTATGAGGTTCGGTATGTATCACTGTCTTCCTCGCTATTCGCTCGTTACCCTGGACACTGACTGACGTACTCATTGGATGTAAACAGGGAGAAACTCAAGACCTTGAAAGAGTGGGACCGCGAATGGGGTGAATGGAGTACGGAGGGACATATTTGGTGGATTGGCCCGAAGAGGAGGGAGTGGGAGGCTGTGATGGGGACAAATCCTGTTGGGTGGATACGTGCGTACTTTTCTTCCCATTTCCCTCACTAGAGAGCTGTAGGCTGATGGGTTTGTTCAGTGCCGATTGGGAAGAGCCCGAGCGATGGGCTGGATTATCCCGTGAATCCGAGGTTTGATCCTGTAACCGGGAGGAGGCGGAGGAGGGAGGATTGGCCGGAGGAGTTGAGGTGATAGTGACCTGGGTGATTGTGGCGGGCGTGGCGGGCGTTACCCGAGGCGCTGTTTGAAGGACCTGTCGATGCTCAGACTTGATTGCTTTGCTTCAAGAGCTCTGTTACTATGCTGCACCGCTGGTTGGATCTCTCTTACTCTCTCTCTCTCTTTTGCATGTACACTGAACGTTTCCCCTGCTTTCATTGCTTTCGCTGCATAGACATGTTACGACCTTTCATGATTTGTAGTGTACCACCTGTGATAATTGGAATGTACGATCGCATTGCATGACTCAATTTCTTCCATGTCAACGCCAAGGGGCTCGAATTCGTAGCGGGGTAAAACGCAGTCGGTTTTTGTGGATCATAGTAGGGTTTATGAAGTGTGTGAACAGCTTTATGCCTGGCTTGGGCCTGCGTACATTTTACCATGTCCATAACTAGTCCCCACCTCTGAGGAAGGAGATTCCTCAGGTTCAGGGAGCTCTTCTAACGTCCGTAATTGTACAGTCATAGTCCGATCATGCCCCCTTCCACAGCTATTGCCAATGTCATCTGGATGCCCACCTCCGTGAGGAGATACGAAATCAAAGCGAGTTCCTGTGGCGAAGTGATCGCAGTTGTGTTGTGAGCGGTGGGAGAGTGTTGGGTCGCGCAGGTTGAGGAAGAGTCGGGAAGCGAGTGCCGAGGAGAGGGAGTTCGCTAGGACTTCGGCGCAACCGCGCGAATATGCCTGTGTGGGTGTGGAGAGAAGGTGTTAGCCGTAGTATTGGGTGTGGGGCAAAGGATGCTTGGAAAGGAAATGATTTTTGAGAGCTTCGGAATCTTACATCTTTATCGAAGACGGTTGGCTGATGTCAACAGTGCGTTAGCGAGATGGAGAAGACTTGGCGAGGGACGGTTAGGAACGTACCCAGTAGGTGAGAACGGATACGAGGCAGCCGAGGGATACAAGTCCGAAGTAGACGATTCCGTCACGTAAGAGGAGGTGGAGGATTGGTGGGCGTTCTTTGCTTGATGCGATTTGGATGACTTTGTAGACTGATAGGCAGAATACGACCAAGTCGAAGATGAAGACACATATCCAGGATGTAAGCATGACTATGGAAGTTCGTTAGATGCCCATATGATATAAAGACGTAACGTACTGTAGGATCGCTTAGGGGAGAAAACGACGAGACATGTGAAAGGGTTGAGGTCTTCGGGTGTGAATTCATGGAATTCATGGTTTGTTATGCAGAAGACAGCCTGAAATTCCGGTAAGCCAGCTTGAAGAGATGATCCAAGGGCGAACGCACGATTGTGTAAATGATGGCGGGAACGGATACGCCTAGGAGTAGCCATAGAATGCACTTGCTTCGGTTCCATAATGCATATGTCCGGGCTATAAGGAAGACTGGAGAAATGGGTAAGTCTCAGTAGTGTCGTAAGAGGCGCTCTTCACTGACAGCCAACGAAGATCTGCGTGACGAAACAGAGGTTCTCGCGAAACATCCTTAAAGCCATACAGCTTTGAGACCAAAGTTAGTTCAAACCTCACTTTTGTAGCTTTGAATCGGATACGTACACCTGGAAGCGTATGAGCGAATGACCAGCACAAATGGAGCATGGAGCTTACCTTGAGGCGCCCAGGATCGTTTCTGAAGGAGAAGAATTCATATATGTATGGAATGTGGCCCAGCACAGACATATAGCGGTTTGCGAAGAAGAAGAGGCTCGCCCACGAGAATTTGTAGCTGGCGAGCCAGAACCACTCTACTTCCCGAGTAAAGGTCAGGAAGTAATCGTAGTAGAGGAGGGCTGGGAAATTGATTCCGTGAAGCGCAGCATGATGAGCACGACTCTGACCACGAGCTGATTGCGCGACCCACCTATGGATGCGGCCGCAACGAGTTGAGCGAAAGAACTGTTGGCCGTATAGATTGGGTGTGTGAGTGTGCGGGTCGTTCCGCTGGTAGGTGCTCTGGGATGCAAACTTACAGGTCGTGGCCATGATAATCCGACTCCATCACAAACGGTTCCAACAACTTCCCTTATAACGATGCATAAAGGCGACCGGGCTAAAAAGATGGGAATGGGAGTTCAGCATAGAGCTATCCGAGGCAAGCCTACTGGACGCACAGGGATGAGGAGCAAAGGAGAGATAGCGTGGGCATTCGCGAATAGCTTCTATGTCGTCCCTATAGACTCGTGATCATGACATAACCAGCATGGCCTCCTCCCAGGGTACTTAGCAGACCCACGGTACAGACCGAATACGCCATACTGCCCCCATACATCTATGCATCTATGCATCAAGTGTTTCGGGCAAGGTCCTCTTTGCTGGGCACAATTGAAAGATTCCAGAGAGAAGGCTCACCGCATCACTCGGCTCCATAAGGCGATCTGCCTTCTGACGCTCGAGCACACTACGGAGGATGGAATGAGATGGACCGTATCAGACGGCGATTCCTAATGTTGCCATGTTAGCCCAATTTGACGATCTTTGTCCGTTCAGAAGCCGACTCACTGAAGCCTGGGATTGAGTCTGTCTGCTCTCAAGTAGACATGAGCAGATTCTGTATGCCAGAATGTCAGTGCCCATCTCTTGTGTGGCACACAAGCACACTGCAGGAAGCTCTTGGAAGCAGGACGATGTGTTCGCAAATGATCAAACCGGAGAGAAGCCTGCGATCTCGCCGCAGCAACCCAGAGTTGGAGAAGTACAATGGCGATGGTCCTCGGAAAACCAAGATTTTCTGCATCGATGTGGGACAATGAGAGGGTTTCATTGCCAATAAAAGCGGTATACAAAGCTGCGAGGAGGGAGAGCTCAAAACTCCGTGCTTTCACCACAGCTTGTGAGGTGCATGGTCTGACTCGTAGAACAAAAGCAGACAGCAGGGCGCCGCCAATCTCTTACCAGATACCTTTCCGGGAGCCCCAAGAGATGTATACACGACTGCTGTGCATGGAGATTGAAGGGAAGAGAAACAAACCTGAGCCAAGTCCAATCTCTGCCCTCGGTGAGCGGGGGTTGATCGCATCACCAGCTACACGTAAGACGCGTCTTGACTATGTCGCGCTTGTCCTCCACCGTCACTGTGAACGCGTTCAAGTGCGTTATGGCCCATTGCAATCCATTGTACCCATCTTCGAAGCACTATATACGATTCGCTATCTCCCCTGCCGTGACTGACGCTCTGACTCTTCGGAAATCGCTTTCCGACGCGCTTGACCAAACTTTCGGAATGACCTCAGCTGCTGTCAATATCGACGTGTTGTGGATTGCAGAGGATGGGAAAGAAGTGGTCGTTCGATTACACCCAGAGTGAGTGGCGGCGGAAACCAACTGCGAAGAGTCATGGCATGACGGTTCCCATCCAGTGATGCACCGAAAGTTCTCGCCGCTGTCGTTACCTCGACGAGTAAACCGCGGTTATCGCTGGTTCGTGAGTCATCGGTCTTGCCCGCGTTGACCGTGAAAGGCGGGGATTTCTGAAACGAGGCGGAGAGGGTGGGCATCGTCGAGGTTTCTCCATCAATTGAGAATCTGCATGAGGCCAAGGTTGAAACACGGGGAGATATGGTGAGGTGAGCGGATCGTTTATCTTGCAAAGCTCCAAGGTTCATGTGGTAGACTAGACTTGGATACCCGACGGTATATGCGCGTTTCCCTGAGCGGGTAGAGCAAATACCTTGCTCGGGGTCGTCGAAGGCCTTCTGCTTTCGAGAATCGTTGGGGTTTGGCCGTAGCGAACAAGACGGGAGGTGGAGCCCTCAGCTCCCAGGGATTTCCAGCGAATCCATTGGATCTTTGGTTCTGATCGAATGCAAAGCTACGGACTACCGTAAGGTGATGAAGCATCTGCGTATGCCAGTCCTGTTAGCATACATAAGGTGCGCCAAGGTTTGACATCCTTGGGGTCTCCCATTGAACAGGCTCTGAATACAGATTTATGAATACTAGAATCGATGCTCTTGGGGCGTTGCAGGCGTGCTTCTGACGGCTCGAGCTTCTTTGCGAGATAGNTGGATACCCGCAGGCCAGCGGACCGAACGTTAAGGGAGATGGAAGGTCACAACTGGAACTTCCACCGCGGCATCTCGTGGCTTTCTGCCGGAANACGGGGAGAGCAAAGTGAGTTCCTTATCGCACGTTTTTCCTCGGACTATCGCAACGCCGACCATTGTGTGTGTGTGCTCAGACAGCGCGCCACGAACGGCCTGAAGATGTCGTTCCTGTGCCGAAGCCTACATGAGGGAAGGAATGGTCTGGAATGGTACCCTTCCGGTGCGCCCGTTTACCGACTGGCTTAAAATGGTGGATGAACAACCGACGCCTTCTCCACCACGCGAGCCGACTGCATCCCTAAAAGGTCACAGCGTCGCTTCTCCGCGGCTGCTTCTTTGCTTGAAGCCTTTATGATTGGGACGCCGCAACTTCGATCTTCATCCAGGCCTTATGAAGGCAGCAAATTCATGGCNCTGGTGGNGTTGCAGGGTTGGCCCCCTCCGNTCCTTNNTNCTCTTTCTNTTCAACACCTCTTCCGCGACCGTCGATTCCATTGTTCTCGACCCTCTGGACCACGCTGTTTCGAGCGCTTGAGCNATAGCCGAGCATTTNAATTGTCAAGTGCCTGGCCATCAACAGGNACGGTGGCTGATTAATAATCAGTGAGTGTACATACAGTATCCGCGTCTCTAAGCGACGGAGGCCATTAAGACTCCTGTCATTCAACGGCTCGGCGAGCCAGGCCTAAAAATGCTGTGATATTTGGTTTTTGAATGGGCGCGCTTTCCNTTCCTCCCTCCATCCCCTCCATGCCCTTGGNCCTCCCTCTTTGACGGATCCCTTCGCCTTCCCTTCCNTTTTCGACTCGCGGGCGCTTCTTTCCGCGCTTGACGCCCATCCATTCGTTTCGACCCGGCTGTCACTCTTTCGATTGCTCGATCCTTCGNAAATCACTGTCTTTGACTGAACNGACNACTCGCAGACGCGACACCCTCCTTTCAACGTCGTCCTCGACAAGATGCGTCTCGACACTATATGCCAAGCTCTNCTGGCGGCGTCCTTGATTGGCGCAGCGTCTGCTCGCATGGAGCANCGCTCGATCAAGCANCTNCATTCTGAAAAATTGCGAAGCGATAAGACTTCGACNAACCATAACCTNACTTTGCCTTGGGGAAGCGACCCTANGGAGCTCGTGAAGAGGGATGGAACGAAATATGTGTTNATGCANCATGTNCGTNGTCCTTGATTNCGTNGGAGAACCTCCTCGTTAACNANGCTCNTAGATCGTCGGAAGTAAGCTTCTGCTNTCCANTAACCTNTCTGTCACGTCTGACGCGTCCTTNGCNCACCTCGCACCCAGATACGTATGTNNTCCCTNTCCNCCTCTNTNNACGACCCTTGATGACCCCTNTCNCNNAGNTATCCCTACACATCCNCNGACTGGCAGAAGGANATTAGAGAGATTCAGGCCAAGGGAGCGTACGTCGCANAAAANCTTCNTCTGNNAGNGCNNTCGACTGACACGGGANCCAGAGATGCCGTCGCCCTCAATATAGGNAGNTCAGACTGGCAACGCGACCGAGTCGCAGCAGCGTATGCTGCCGCTGCCAGTGTCGGNACCAACTTCAAGCTCTTCTACTCCTTCGACTTTACGGAAATGCCCTGCAACCTCGACGACATTGTCGCCCGTATCAACCTCTANGCGAANCACCCNAACCAATTCAAGGTGAATGGCAAGGTGTTCGTTTCCAGTTANTCNGGAGANTGTNTGGGGAACGATGGATGGGCCAACTTGAAGGCACGGACGAATGCATACGTGATGCCGTTCATCTGGGGGCTTGAAAACCGGTTCAACTCCTGGAATGCCTTGGACTCTTGGTACTGCTGGGGCTGTGCGTACCCGCANGGNGACTANGACAAGTCCGTAAGTGCATGNCTTTTACACCTTCATCGACCTGGGACCTGATTTCCCCTTTGCTATCAGACCGACGATGACCGCTATTGTATGTGANGTTTATCTTGCCTCGTTCATTNACAGCGCTGACAACGTGCAGACATGAACCAGCTGGGCTCCAGATATGCGGCAACGATCAGCGCTTGGCAATTGTAAGCTTCCGTTCATGACTCTGCCANNCCTGCNANTGATCNATNTGNNTAGCACGCACTTTTCGTACAAGAANTGGTATNTGAGGGGAGACAACTGGCTGCTGAACAACCGTTGGGAGCAGNTCATTGGAATGAGNAATGAGCTCACTTTCATTGAGCTGCTTACTTGGAACGACTATGGCGAGGGCAACTAGTAAGNGNCNCNNTGNNTTTCTGGTACNCATCNCTGACCGGTATCCCCGCAGCTTCGGCCCCGTTCGTGGTGCTCAGCCNGACGGGACGTACTGGGCNGACAACTTNCCTCATACAGCCTGGTATGACATGTCNGAGTACTACATCAAGGCGTTCAAGACCGGTTCTTACCCAGCCATNACGGTATGTAGACCTTTTAGNGCCGCAGNNNNGATGNTNACCATNNCTATTCACGCAGGCGGATACCATNTACTATTGGTCCAAGCCCCATCCCGCCGGAGCGATNGCTTCCAGCGACTCCATTGGACGTAATGCCATCGGAGGTCCTGGAAGCTTNGATTGGGCCGACGACTTTTTGTGGGCTGTTGCCTTCNCTACCGCCCCTGCNCAAGTGACCCTGAAAATGGGTGGTAGCCAACAGACNTTCTCGGTCAACGCGGGTGTTACGAANCTNAANCTGCCCTCNGCGGAAGGCAAGATTACNGTNCAGATGGCGAGGTCNGGGCAGACNATTATCAANGAGACGCCCGCTGGCTTCACTTACGTCAACAACCCNACGAAGTGTACGTCTACGNCNCCNTTTCTCTTGCTCTGAAGCTGACCNATCCTNGACAGACAACCTCAACGCTTGGGTCGGTTCAGCCACNGCNTCNGGTTCCGNCCCAGACCCTGGTACCTCNACCTCGACCAGNACCACTACTTCNTCGACTNCGACCCCTCCCAACTCAACACCTNCCCCAACCACGACCTCGGTCGCCGGATNCACTTTGGACGTACCAAGCNTGCTACGATGATTCTATCGACAGCCGCGTNCTTCAGGGTTTCTCGTCNTCNGATGGTTCGATGAGTATCTCCAAGTGNCTTACTCTTTGCACNAACGGTGGCTTNGCGCTTGGAGGCGTCGAGTATGGCATCGAGTGCTACTGCGGCCAACAGCTCAAGTCTGGNATCAANACCCGAGCCAATACTGAATGNAACATGNATTGCGCTGGNAATGGTGAGTGGTTATCGGCTAATTNGNAATCCTTAGCTGACGCCGNAACCCTAGCCAACGAGAAGTGTGGCGCTGGNAATCGCATCGCCGTCTACTCNCNCCCNACNCCTACTGGAACAACTCCTACACCGACTCCTACCACNACCTCCGTNGCGGGTTACACTTGGACNTACCGTGGATGCTACCCAGATCCNACTAACCAGCGNACGCTCTATGANGGCGGTTCAACCTCTACNCAGAGCAACACCGTGTCTCANTGNCTCTCGACTTGCGCTTCCAAAGGNTTCGCCTTTGGTGGTGTNGAGTANGGTATCGAGTGNTTCTGNGGNAGCACTATCAGGAGCGGTGTCTCTGCAGTNTCGGCCTTGGNGTGCAGCCAACCTTGTGCGGGCAATTGTGAGTGTCTGCACCTTTTTCGAGACCATACCGTTCTGACAAGCGTTCCAGCCAACGAACTCTGTGGTGCTGGGAACCGAATCGGCATTTACGAGAGGTCNGGCTCTTCTGGCGGTGGATCGACCACGACTACGACTACNACNACCGACCCAACACCTTCCCCTACCGCCAGCCTTACTGTTAGTGGATTCAGCGCGAGAGGCTGCGTGGCNGAGGGAACGACCGGAAGTCGCCGAGCATTGACTGAGGCATCCTACTCCCGTTCCGACATGACGCCCCAGCTGTGCAACTCCCTCTGCTCCCCCTTCCAGTACTCTGGAGTCGAAAACGGTTTCGAGTGCTACTGCGGCAACAGTCTCACCAGCAATGGAGCCTCGGGCGCCGTCATCTCGGACAGCAGCTGCTCCACCCCTTGCTCTGGCGATGGCTCTCAGCGTTGCGGAGGTGGCTGGACGCTAAACGTCTACCAAAAGACGACTGCTACATTCAGTGCACTAGGGTGCTATGTTGATGGATCATCTCGAATGCTCCGAGGCTACCAGACGAGTAGCACGTCCATGACGACGGACAAGTGCCTTGGGATCTGCTTGGAGCGCGGGTTCAAGCTTGCTGCGACTCAAGATGGGAGGGAGTGCTATTGTGATAACCAGATCTACAAGTCTGGATCTATTGGTAGCTCGACGGCAGCGGGAGAATGCAGTACCAAGTGTACCGGTGAGTTTTAGGTTTTGCTTCCGAGGAGGGTTCCGTGCTAACGCAGATGATAGGCAACTCGGCTCAGACTTGCGGTGCTGGCTGGAGGAATCAGCTGTACTCCCGGCCTTGATTTCTGGGCGCTCTTTGCTCAGATCTTTTCTTTCTGGTTTGATGGCTAACGCGATGACTTCACGTAGATAGGGCTTCTTCTGCTGTGTATTCTGTTGTCTTCTCCAAGTACGAAAACAAAACTGTATTTCTCTTGCATCTTCTTGCTTTCCCGATCTTACGCTACCTGTTGTAGTACTCATACCCAATCATTTGTATATCTCTGTACGCACCCCACTATCTTACACTCGTTTCGCTGATGTGTTGAGGAACCAGAAGATCTGAGGGCGAGATGGGAGTTCGCATTTCCCAGTCTGAGATAGGGCGGAAGATGGCTTCCGATTTTTACTATCTGGGCGCGCGAGTAGTGGTGTTATAACGTCTTGGTACGAAATGCGTGTGGATGTCGTCTGCCAGTGGGTAAGGTTGGTGGGCGCTTTTACGATCACATTTCGCTAGGCATCCCGTTACAGCCTGTTGAGTCGATCATGGGTGGGAAAATTGTTTCAGCGGTTAGCTCAGTGACCGTAGCCTCCGTTTTATTGGGCAGACCACTCTCTACGGTCCTCCTTCGTTCTCTATGAGGAGGAAGGGGCAAAAAGAACCGTTGATGGGACTCGAACCCACAACCTTTGCCTAGCTGAATTGATCACCTGNTATNGGCGTCACGGTAGACTAAGGAAAGACATCCACAGCNNNACCAATTGTGCTACAACGGCTTAGGATGTAGAGGCAAAGGAGCATTCAAGAGGAGCAAATAAGCGCCCAAGAACAGACGCCCATCGCGCCCGAAGTCGTTTTCCCACGGTTTTGGCGGCTGGAGGCCGGAATGAGCTGTGAATGTTGCCCGGTTTCCGATGATGTCACCCAATACTTGCATTCTCAAGCTGGCAGCACACTTGCGGGCACGATTTGTGCCTTCAGCGCGCCAAGCAACGCCTTACCAACATGGTCACAGTCGCCAGTACCGTGGATTGATCGACTACTTGATACACTTGTTCCATCCAAGTTCTCTATGTAAAGCGTCCATGGTGAGCAGCTATGCTACAGGAGGCTCATTGAGCGTTTAAAAATACATCACACTGGAGAGCTTCGCGGTATATTAGATATACAACATGAATCGAGTGGTAGTCCTTTCTAAATAAGCAACACAAGCATTAGAACGAAGGGAGATGCTGTGCATATACAGTCCTTGGGATATAAGGAAAACATTAGCGGTATAACAGATGCGAGATGCCCGGGAGAAGGGAGACCGATGAAGCCTTGTTTGCCACTTCATCTCGTCTGTCGCTGCCTACTCGTCTCCTTGCGCAGCAGCGGCTTGCTCCACCGCCCACACATTACTCGTCCAACTCCAGAACTCCTTCTCCAAATACTCGTCACTTTCGTCCTCCTCTGCGCTCTCTTCCTCACTCTTCCTCTTTACCTCTCCCAGTCCTCGTTGTACCTTTACCACGTCCCACAACGCCTTCCCAACGGTGTCCCATTCGCACGCGAACACGAACATCCAATGCCCAAGATACCCCGCAACATAAGAAGCAGCGCTGGCATGGAGCTCAGAGAGGCTCTGACCAGAAGGCGATACAACCATCCCATGATGATTCTTCACCGATGTCCGGTTCTTGGCAATGCTTTCGTGGGAGGTAAAGACGTCGTCCACGGGCGCTTCGGGTTGCGGCGTCGGCAGCGCCGTTGACTGACCT
>JANDKE010001701.1:0-13040 GCA_027627275.1 Coprinellus aureogranulatus | reverse complement strand
CTAATGTCTGGACGTTAGGCGAAAGGGCGCCGGGCTGAGAACGGGTGAGCAGTTGAAGGCCATGAAGCATGTCTGAAGACAGTGCTGGCCCCTGAGAAGGCTGCTGAGCATGACGACACGTATCCGAGGAGCGTAAATCTTCAGGTATCTCTCAAGATCTTTCATTCTCATCTCCCTTTTGAGGTGCTAGCCGCGGCGCTAAATTAATATGTTCGAAAGCCTGTACAGTGGTTCGGGTTGCTTACATATACAGGGCTACTGAAACCTTCCCCGTTCCTAACCTCCAGCAAGTCGGCCGGTAGACAGCAGACGAGAGGCTCGAATGAGTGTATATCTCTCCAGAGAGCGTCAAGGGCCGGTTTCATGAGAGAACGAGCAGCCAGCGCCATGGAGAGTAGACCTTTGTTGGGCATGCATCGGCATATTTCGAGAATGAGTTCAGGGAGGATTTGGTCCATGTTAGTCTCATGGTTGTTGGTGGTTGCAGGACAAGACACGTCGGCAGCATGACTGGAAACTGGTTCGTTCTGATCGATGATTCAACCTTGGTGTAACGGGGGTTAGGGTTCGATAAGCGCTTGCTGGTAGAGAGGTAAAGCGTCTTGCGAGATTGAAGGTCGCAAACCCATCTCATCCTGTCCCTCTGGATCGCTTCCTAGATGCGTCAACATAAGCTTGTAACTATGTAAAGAGATGGGAGTCAACTGGGCTCTAGGTCACAATAGACCAGGTTCCTCCCGAATCGTTTCATCCCCGCACCCGATTTGGACGTCCCCTCAGGTTGGGCAGCCGACGCGAGGTCGCCAGCAAGACGGCTGCTTGTATCTGAGTGGGGAACCCACGAAGCTGTACTCGAAGCAGCGAGGTGTCATTGGGTTCTCGATGAGAGGAGCGAGGGAGCGAGGTCGAGTGAGCGGGCGCACGAAGATGTTAGATCTATGTTTGTCGGCGTCTGCCTTCCAGATCCTGAGGTGAGACATATGAAGCAGGTGACATGCGTCACGCATTTCATGCCGCCGCGTCGGGAATTTGGGAGTCGCAATTCTCTGTGTGGAATGTCAGCTGGGAGAAAAAGGTGCTTGGAATTCGAGAGTTCGTTCAACGATATGACAGTGATCGCATGATGGATTGAGGGGCAGAGAGAGAGGAAGGCGTGGCTGCCTCCGGGGCACCACTGGTGCCGCAGTCCATTGGAACACTTGCATATGTAATCCCTGTACCCAATATCATTCTCATCTGTCCTCCTGCAGCAGCTTCCAAACCTTCAGCCACCGCTTGAAGCTGGGGCATCGATCCGTAACGATATCCTCAAACCCAAATTCAACGGTGCACCGAAAAGTTGCTTCAAGCAGCTTGAAGTTGCTTATGTCACCCTTGGGAAGCGAGCCAAGCAAGCGGCTCCAGTTGCTTGTCGGTTGCTTGAATCTACTTGACCGCCAGCTGAGCTACTATGGTATGTTCAGAGGAAAGAGGGAGGCTACAGGTACTGTACTATGCAAGTACAGTATGACTATCATCCATATACATGTAGTAAGGTCCCGGGAAGCGTGCAATGCGAGCAGGGTATGGTCGATGGGCAGCAAATGAGTGTGGGAATAATTTGATGGCAAGTAATTAAAATCGCGCCGCCGTACAGCAATTCCAGTTCGTCACCTTTGCACCACGTCCTTGCTCAATCACCTCGCCCTGGAAGCCGGAGTGGGACCAAGTGACCGCCATTGAACTGCTTGGAGTGCTTGCACTGGAAATGGACAGTTGAAGCGGATGAGCGGGCTTGACAGGCAATAGTGATTGGGCTCAGGTGACATGGAGGTGACAGTCGCACTGTGCAGTGAAACAGAGGCTTTTAGGTATGTGGTCCTTTCTATACCCTTGGATACAAACTCTAACGCGTCTTCATCTATCGTAGATTTGCTTAGAGTACCCGTCTCGACCTCAATCACGTACCTCACGTGTTCCCCATGCCATCGTTTGGCCCTCAGATACTATCTCCCTTTCGGAAGACGGTAGTCGTTACAAGTTTGGGGGTAACAATCACCTGTGAGAGGATTGTATCATCCCTCTCAGAGCGATTTCATCTCTCAGCGCTGGACGCCTACCGTTCCCTCTCTCTCAGGACCGCAAAATGCGAGACGTACCAACCGCAAGCCTCAGCCGAGGAGTGGCCTCAAATACAAAGCTCGAGGCGCCGCAGGAGCAGCTCCACATAAATATACCCACCACCGATGATCGGAGACGGTCCCTGCTTTGAAATTTGCAGTTGCTGAGGCACACGACTAGATGTGCATACCGGTTTCCTGGCGATAGTGCAATTTCGAACGTCAATGGTAAAGTATAGGTACGGAGAGCTGTTAGAGACCAATGGTACGCCAACTAACATATGCACAGAACATTCGAGCCCGGAAGATGTCTCCCTTCCCGACCTGCTCTGTAAGCGCCGATTTTTACGAATTGCGCGAGACCGATGTCAATACTGAAGCACCGCATACTCTAGCAAGGTCGCGTGCTGGGCCTGGTTAAGGAGAGTTTACGTAGAATGGGTTGAGCCGAAGGCTTGCTCACACGCGGTCCAGCGCCAGACAGAGGCGTAACCGAAAACACAAGCAAACTCAAGTAAGCTAACCGGACCTGCAAGTAATCTCAAGCAGGTCAAAAGCTGGTTCAAGCGAGTTCAAGTAGATTTAAGCAACCCTCGAAGCTATCACACGCAATCACACGTGGGAACAAGTAAGTCCTGCCATCAATCTCGTCGAAGTCGAGGTACGGTGAGGACCTGTGGGCATCTGTCACTTCCTTTGAGGCGACTGTGAGCGGGGAGGGCCTTCCTGTTAAGCCCACTGTGTATCTATATTGGCTGAGACATCACCCAGATCTATTTCCTTTTCTTACACCCCACCAGTGCCCCTTAGCCGTCGGACATAGAACCAATTGGTAGTTGCAAGCATACGACATTCAGGCCGGTCAAATTGCTTACATGGAACTAGCTACGGGTTTACTACCATTATACAACACATCCAGAGCCGTCCCAGACGATACTAGAAGGGCCAAGCAGCCAAAGTTACTTGAAGTAACTTTTTGGGCCGTCAAATTCAACCTCTTTAATTCCCCCAAAATGCGCCTTGATGAATTCTTTCACGTTCCCCGGATGCCCCGATTGGCGATAATCCCACTTTCAGCCTCTCAAGCTCAAACCAACCCTGCCCTTCTCCTTTCCTATTATACGTGTTCCGTCGAACGACACCCCGATGTCCCGGAGATAATCGCATTCCGAGGCGAGTCGCAGGAGATGCGTGTGGTTGATCAGAGGAAGTTGAGCAACGGGGGCACTCTCGCAAAGGTCCAACGTCTGGATCATGGGCCACGATTTCACAATCATGTCCACTTCGGCTGGGGTGATTCGGGGTCGAACCGCGAAGCTCAGCTGAAGGCCACGAAGTTTCGTAAACTCGAACAAAGCATGCATGTCCACCTCTCCCTGGAATGGCTCCTCCTCCCACTGTTCCGTCCACTCATTCGGCCCAAACTCTTCATAGAACTGGCGTAAGCTGTCGGTCATTTTCGAGTCGCGTATGAAGAGCATTTCGAGGCTTGCTGTGTTAAGGTGATTACGGACCGTGTCGAGGATGCCTTGGGCATCGGAAACGGATAGGGAACCTTCACTCTCGCAGATAACACCTCGAACAACGTTGTTTGGTGGTAAGTGTTGGAGGAACGCTATGCAGGTCTGCATCTTGCCGGTCGAGATCGTGAGGTACTTGAGGGATGGGAACCCTTCACTGGGCATCAAGTGCGAAGTTTCGGGCTTGAGGTGAGGGTGGTCGCAGGGTCGATACTGCATAGGAATCTCCATCATGTTCGTGAAAGTAAGATTTGTGAGGTATGGAAGCGAGGCCAGGTGGGGAATGGAGGAAGGCGGTACACTTGATGCCTTGAAGTGCTGAATGTTTCTCCATGGAAATGCGGCGATTTCGGGGTGACGACTGAAGGTGGAGAATGAATACTCCTCAAATGTCAATTTCTTCAAATTCGGCAGCCAGCGTGAGGTCGCCTGCATGATGGATGCCGCCGTTGGTGTGACATCCCACCCGACCGTAAGTCGGAGGTTCTCCACGCTCGGTCCCATCCAAATGAACATGTAAGGGAAAAACCTCCTCGAAGCCTCCGCGTGAGGCCCAGAGTGAAAGGCGTGCCCTACGTCGCCACGTAAAAGCCATGCGCAAGACTTGAGCAGAGGGGAGAGTGCCCCATGTTCGCCATCCGTTGCCGTTCGCAATGCTTCTAAGACGTCTGCGGAGAGTAGCTTCATGGGGGACTTGCTTACATCCAGAATGAATTCGCGGATTCGGCGAGCGTAGTAGCCCCTGTATCTCTCCAAATCGCTTGGGACGAGTGGGCGACGCAATTGCTATTGGAGGGAATTACGGTCAGGGACGCAGAAGGCACAGTTTCGACGCGGTACGTACCACGAGCCAAGGCTTTCCGGTTTGGGTCCAATCTGCAGGTCGTTCGATAATGAACAAGTCCGACGGGAGGCACGCGATGAGGGGTTCAAACGAGCGCATTACACGCCAGAGACGATCGAGAGATAGCTCCGAGAGGTCCCGGCACGTCAGGGCCATGGATAGGGAGTCCTTGGTGTTCAGCTCGCTGCATAGTCATAGTCATAGTCATAGTATTACCCGGACATGGTCCAATTCCTGAACGCCGGGGCCTGGGAACCTACTGGCTACAGTGCAAGCTAACTATAGCGTTCCTCCCAGCTCTCCTTCTACAACATGTGGCTGAGCAGACGCGCGTATTTCAGGCCGTTCTCCACATATTCTCAGAGGAAAGTAAATGCATCTTACTTTCGTCGCTGACCCACCTCAATCTCCACCACACGATGCTCAGGTGAATACGCCAGAGCTACCCTGTGAACAACACTCACCTAGTGTACAATCTCGAGCCGAATCGTATCCCGAATGGGTGGGCTATGTCCAACACCGTCCGTGGGGAACGAAAAGTTGCTCGCAGAAGTTGCAGATACTGGTGATCGAAGTTCAACGAGACAGAACCCGCGAAGCGTCTCCGCTTTATCATTCTCTACCCCTTGACCGTCCTCCGTGCACTGGAACCACACCACCTGGCAGCAGCTCGATGCTCGAGATTTCAGACATTAGTGGGAGAATGATTAATGTGGCGAGCGGATGCGCAAGGTCTGTCACCTGGGTTGGGCCCATAACCGTTTCCTGAGCAAATGGATGTTGGAGGAGTTGTTAAAACCCTTCAGCGTGGCGAGTCCCTTGGCTTCCTGAAGCATTGACACCTTTCTTATTCCTCGATCGAGTTCATTGTCCATTCCGTTGGCTCCGCAATGATGACTAGAGGGAAGCGAAAAAGATCGCAAGCCTTTCCAGTTGTGAGCAAGGCTGATGGAATTTTTGACTCGCGATTCAGCTCAGGCGAATGTCAGGAAGTGCATGAGGACAGCTCTTAAGGCCGAGGAAAATAACAACCTGCGAGGGGATCGACGTCGATTTCCGACGCGAAGGGGTTGAGAGGCAGCCGGACACGCGGCTCTGGGATAACACGAAGAAAGGGCTTCGAATTAGAGGGGGTAGAACGGAGCTGTAGAGACTGCGCCGATGACGACTCCGCATCCATGGGGAGGAAGTCTCGGCGAGCATTGTGTACAGTTACCATCGCGTCCCAGGATTCGATATGAAGCCCACTTTTTTGTGTAGTCCCAGAATGGCGGCACAGACGGTCTCGACCTTGCTTGCTTTTGGGGAGTAGTGAGGTACAGAAAACTTGCACCATCACCACTGATTTGAAACCAACTAGACCCCGTAAAGACCTGATGCGCAATCGCCAATGCAATTCCCCTGTGCAGTGGACGCTAAGGGACGCAGACTCGAGCATTTCCATCTTTTACAGCAAACCGCGTACATCTTGCGGCGATATCACCTACACCACAGGTGCGATGAACGACACGGCGAGAGGCACCATGGTCTGAGTTCTGGGTTCGGAAATGCGCGGGATCCGGTATGAGCACAACCACCCACCCTTTCATAAACTGCATGGCCGTTTGCATATCATGCCTCGTGTTTGTAATGTGGGTGAAATTGGCATCGTGGGCCTTCGCGAAGCTAGCCCATAGATGGAAATGCGGCATCCCATGACACAGCGACGTAAGAGAAGCCCTCCGAAGCCGGCCAGCAAACCGAAGCTATGTGTACGCGCGTACAGGCTAATGGTTGCGGCGAGCGGGGGGTGGGTGTCTCGAGTGTCGTTAGGCGTCGCCCACCATCCTAGCCGGGGCTCGAGGCACGATGTCTCGGAGATTAAGAACCACTCGAGGGGGAGAGTGAGTCAAGGCGGGAACCAATCCGCCCGGAGACGGAACCGGGACAAGGGCAGATACTCCGAGTCTCTGAGAAACAAAAACCGTCCCTCTCTGTGCAAGAGCAACAGTGGACTCGAAGTACCAATCGTACTGCGGAGGACCTGCAACTGGCAACGAAGAGAAGAGAGCCGCTCACTACTCGTATGGGAGAATCATCATGCCTTGGGACTCGGAACGGCTCGCAACTCGAACATCCAGGGCCACTTCCCCTCGTGTCCCCGCTCAGTATCCAGCCACTCGCCGTAGGAATGGCCGGTGATGGACCATAGAAAGTTCGTTGAGTATCGTCGTGCATTTGGCTATGATGTGATAAGAGAAAGTCGCCGCTGATAGCCCTGCCGTCTGAGGTGGTTGTGGTTGCTGACGGCTGTTGGCACCCCTCGACGTCCCCGACACAGATTGCGGGTGGTTCGACGTGTAATGAGGGTGGTTTGTGCTCGAAGGACCTTCATACACCCAGAAAAACCAAAGAAATGGACAGTATGTGGCGCGGTTGGCGATTTCGAAAATTGGATGGTGGTGGTCATAAGTGGTGTACCAGTTTCCAGCAGATGGCACGAGCCACCTCAGGAATCAGAAAACAGCGATGTGGCATGTCCGATATGCAAAACGAGAGTGGAGAAGAAGGCGATCCAAGGAATAACAGGCTAGATGATGGAGCTGCAAGCACGATGGTGGTTTGTAACAAGGAGCAGGCCCAATTTGAGCGTCCGCCCTCGACGTTCAAGTTGAAGTTCAACAGCCGATCCTTCTGGAAAGTGAGACATATGGCATACGTCACGCGTTCCACAACGTCGGGATTCGGGAATCATAAATTGTTGTGCCTGGGCGTCAGTTCAACAGAATGTGGAGAGAGAGTTGTAGAGGCGCTTCCAAGGGAGAGAGATAAAATACTAACCACAGGACAAGATAAGGGTGGGGGGAGAGGCGGAAAGAAATGCATCAACTGGCCATGCGAGGAGGTATTTGTCCATGTATTGACTCTGAGGCGACGCGCGTTGGCGCGTCACTTTCAGGTCTGCTTTGACTCTGCTTTGACCTTACTATCTTCCCTAGTCACGGCCGCCAAGTGTCGGCCACAAAAAGGTATCAGTGCATTGGTGGGAGAGTCCAGGCCAGCTGGAATCGAGAAGTCATCTCTGGCAACTCTTCCTGTGCACAGAGTTACTTCCGACGTTCTGCCAGTGAGTGGATCTTTACTGCAGTTGGCGAATGGTAGCTTTGGAACATGTCAGGGTCCAGAACGCGTTGCTCCTATCGTGCCCCCTTGGGCATAAACAGGCCACCGAGCGTACTCAAGGGCCCTCTTGATGCGACGGTCCGAGATCGAGAAAGCCTCATTGCCCTAGGCAACGTGTTTGGTTCCCTCTTCTCCTGCTCGGCTCGTTCAACAAGCTTGTGGCGTAGCCTTTTTGAGTGAACCTATGCAAGGCGGGAGTGCGCAAAGAAAGCGTGCCGTGAAAGGCATACCGGAAGAGACCGCTATCAGAGCCCGAACGGAGAACTGACTGACCATCCCACTTCCCAGGCAAGCAAAAGGTCTCGGGCCAGCTTGAACCCTGTAGAACCTGGAAAACGGTCCAGGGCGTCGTCTTGGTACAAGTTTTGTACAAGTCCAAGCAAGTTCGACGCACCGAACAGCATCACCGCGACTCGGATTCCAAGGTTAGGGTTACATTGTCATATGTCTTTTACGTGACTTGTAAATGTAATTCTTTCCAGTTTTGCGATGCTATCTCGATGCAGATTATCTGGTCGTCTTCTACCATCACGATATCGCCCAATGTCGTCCTCTGCGCTCATCCTCCCGTTTGAACCCGGTGTTTCTAGCAAGAACGTCGCTGGCGTCGACGCTGCGCAGCTCTTCTCCTTGACGCCAGCTGGCGAGAAGGCACCGAAGGTTGGCACGACCAGGACGTTCTACAACACTCCCGAGGGCAAGACCACCGCCATCACCTCGCTCGGAGAGGGTTTCGCCAATAAGCCCAGCGAGGTCAAGAGGGAGCTCGTCAGGAAGAGCGTTGGAAGTGCCGTCAAGGAGCTCAAGTCCCATGACGGTGTCACTGAGGCGCAGATCGACGCCTCCGCGGACCCCCATGCTGCTGCGGTCGCTGCCTACCTTGCTCAGTATAAGTTCACCTTGAAGACTTCGCCTCCGTCGCAATTCGACCCCAGGTCCAAGGAGCCAGCCAAGGACAAGATCAAGTTCTCGCCGGTTCAGGCGTCGAAGGACTGGGACCGCGGCGTTGTGTACGCTCAGGCGCAGAACCTTGCGAGGACGCTCATGGAGTACCCTGCAAACATGATGACTCCGACCATCTTTACTGAGCGCGTGAAGAAGGAGTTCGAGGGTGTGGCCAACGTGGAGATCATTGTTCGTGACGAGAAGTGGGCTGAGGAGAAGGGCATGGTGAGTACGACCGCCTTTGGGGCGCGGTTACGACTAATAATCCTATTTAGAACACCTTCCTCTCAGTCACTCACGGTACCTCTGAGCCCGCCAAGTTCCTCGAGATCCATTACAAGGGCGCTGCCGACAAGAATGCCCAGCCGCTCGCCTTTGTCGGCAAGGGTATTACCTTTGACTCTGGAGGAATCAGCTTGAAGCCCGGTGCTGGCATGAAGCTCATGCGTGGCGACATGGGTGGAGCAGCCACCGTCGTCTCTGCCGCTCTCGCCATCGCCAAGCTCCAAATTCCGTGAGCACCCTTCCACTTGCTTCCGGTTTCTGCTAACAGGCAATCCAGCATCAACCTCGTCGTAACTACACCTCTCACCGAGAACATGCCCGGACCCAGCGCTACCAAGCCTGGCGACATCATCTACGCCATGAACGGCAAGTCCGTCGAGGTCGACAACACCGATGCCGAGGGTCGCCTCGTCCTCTCCGACGCCATCTACTACACCTCCACCGAGTTCAAACCGCACACCCTCATCGACGTCGCCACCCTCACTCGGATTCTAGAAAGCGAAAAGATGGAAGAAAGCGACGGGATCGGCTGAAGAAACGACTGGATGGGTTTAACAGCCAGATGAACGCGATGACGGACGCCTACATGGAGTGGGGGAAAGGCCTAGGGAAAGAGGGATGGCGGCATGCAGAGCCCATGGTGCAAAGGCCTGAGGTAGTAAGCTTCCGAGAGGTGCAGGTGCTCGATACATACAGTGCGTTGCTCGATTCTTTCTTCTCGAGTCAGCGTATTGACTGCCTTTCCACACCGCCTAGGTACGTACAGATACGACATTCCCATTTGTTCCCCCGACGAATTCCCCAGCTGCTCAGCCATTCGAAGTGGGCTCATCCCCAGTGCTCCATTTGATCCATCGTATGCCGTGTCAATACGCACTTTGGAGACATTCCGCTCAACCCACCTTCGTTGCCCCCACCTCTCTATTGAGGCTTTTCTTCAAGGCCTGTGCGATGTCTATGGTGTTCCCTACCGCAAAGCGCTCCAACGAATCTTCTCTATCTGTTACGACGTCTATTTGCAACTACGAGATGCTGTCGACCAGCGTGTTCTGCAGGCTTTGGATAGGCAGGGGCTCTGGCGACGAAAGAACGCCTGTCCCGCGTGCACGTACGTGTTGCGGGGCGAAGAAAAGCTCATCTTCAGCATTCTGGTTGCCATGGATGGCAACAATTCTCTCAAAAGGATATTGCGTCGAGCAGTCGCCGACTCGTTGGATCCGGAGCAGGCGAAGAGCGGTGCCGAGCACGAAGACCCTCGTGAGGTGGATGACACCGTGTACCTGACGCGAGCGGCCGTCGATAGATACCAACGCGAGCGGGATGCAGTACAAGAGGGGGTAGAAGAGGAGCTGGCGGAGCAGCCGAGCCAAGGGAAGAAGAGGAGCGGGAGGCCAGGAAAAGCGCCCAAAGAAAGTGCTGAGGAGGCCGACCTCCGGACTCAGGAAGAAGATGACGACCCATGCGCCAGTCGGTGGAAGAATATGAAGGACGAAACAACGGAGAAGATGTGGAAGCTATACGACGAGACTGGCCTCTTCTTGTGCTTATGCCGGCACGGGTACTCGCTGGTTGCGGCCGACATGGTCCAGAGTGGGGAGCTGTATGTAACCTCCTGTTTTGCCTGATCCCCTATCTAATTGCTCTGTGTAGCTCGAAGTACCCTTTGGCCGTCGTTGAAGCACTCCTCGACGCCTTTGGCAACGACATCGGCGCGGGGTACGACATTGGCTGCAAGTTCTCGACCACACTGCAAAGGAGCTCGCTGGGCCCCCGCGCCAAAGCTGCGAACTTCACCTCACTTGTTGGCTCCTTCCATGGCCATGCCCATAATCGTCTCTGTCAGCTTTCCCACCTCGCGACGTACGTCCATGGAATTGGGCTGGAGGACCTGGAAGGGTGTGAGCGCTACTTCTCGAAATCCAATGCTCTTGCCAACGCCGTTCGCTACACTTCGGTCTTCCACCGACGACAAACGATTCACGAATATCTCAAGCACGTGGATCTGTTCGAGACTTCACAAAACCTAAGTGAGTTTTTGAGCTTGCAGTTCGGAAGCTCCTGCTGACCGTCGTCCAGGCAAATTTCTGGTCGAGAATTACAAACAGGCACTCTCAATTCTGTCCGGGGAGCAAACACTAAGGGGCGCCATCGCTGCCCAAGGGATTTCACACCCGGAGACGGCCTTTCCGGAGTGGCTGGCTGCTGAACGCCAGTATCTACGGGGCTTAACAAAGGAGCCACCAGAGGAGACGGCCTCCATGGCCTACTACCAGAGCCTGATTGACTTAGAGGCATGCGAGTAAGTCCACCTGCAAGGCACTGGAGCTGGTTGCTGATTTTCATGACATCTTGAAGGGAGAACGAGAAGAAATACAATAGTGTGACTGCGTTCGTTGTCTGCGACCCGAGCCAGAAAGGCGGTAGCTCTGCGTCTCGCTCGGTCATTGCGCGGCGGCGCGCAGCAATCGATAACACGAAGAACGCGCTGAAGCGTGTTCAGACCTTTGAAGAAGAGCTGGGCATCGAGGAGCGGTGGACACGCTTGAGCCCGGAGTTTCTTCAGGCGGCTGAACTCGTACGCTGTCGCCGGTACCGCCGATGTTTGGATGAACTGGAGGGTCTGGTCGTGTCCCGGATATTCGAGCTATCGAAAATGAACATGTCACAGACTGGTGTGCTGTTTATTTTTTGCCCACTTATTTGATATCTGACCGACACCATCGCCATAGGCTATAAACTGCGTAGGCACATCGCGAGTTCGCTGCAAGCACGGTCAAAGGCTGTCAAGGCAGCGTTGAAGCGGTACAACGACGCAGCTCGCGCATTCAAACCCCCTCGTCCGTCTCTCACCTGGGATGAAGTTGTCGACTATGCTTTTCTCTCCGACTTCGACCTCCTGCGTGAAACTCGGCAGGATATTCGCCAGAAACCATGGGCTCAACCCGCCAATCGGAACCTGATGAACCAGTGGTACAAGCTGGAGAGAGCCCGTGAAGAGATCCAGCGCCTCAACCTTGAAATCCGGCGAGTGCTTACTCACATGCGAGACGAAGAGAATTATCTCACGGCAATGCAAGAGGAACTTGGAAAGTCCAACCCCACCCTCGCCTTCCACGTCCGACGCTACTTCCTTGACCGAACCCGATTCTTTGAACACCACCGCAAAACCTTCTCCACTCTCCTCAAGCTCAACGGTTTCAGTGGATCTCTAGCCCCTGGGACCAGTGTCGACCCTACCCTCCGCACTAAACAGCCTAATGCCGATGCCTCTCACGAAGGCACCCTGCCAACTGGACACCCAAAGTCAAACTGCCCCGAAGCCGAACAGACGGACGCTATGGACGTGGACGAACCCGAGAACGGCGGCTTGGAAAACGGTGGCGACTTGGAAAGCGATTCGGAGGGGGAGTCAGATGAAGAGGTCGACGAGGAGCAAGAGGTGCTGGAGTCAGGCTTAGAGGTCTTACGCATATCTGCTCTGTAGTTCTTATAACCCCTTACATGCATTATATTTGTCTTTATATACAGTGGTACTATGAAATATGCCCTACACAACTGACAACTTGAAGCCTAAGAGTGCGGGATCAGCGAAGACGACGGCGGGATCAGCCCCCCGACGTGCTCCCGGTGACCCCCACACCCGCCAACCTAGCCGAACGGATGACGATGATGTCGTGTGGCCATCCATCATCCCCCTCATCATCGCTCTCAACCGCTTCCCCCCCTCGATCTTCCCGCTCCCCAAACCTAGTAGCCTCGTCCTGTTGGACCAACCGAGTCTGCAACCTCACCGACACAGGCACAGCCCTCGATTGCGCTACTGGGGCGATTCGGGGCATCCTGGCAGGACGGTTGTCTTCGTCTTCTTCTTCGTACTCGCTGTCGTCGTTGTTGTCGTCATGCTGGTCCGATTCGTCATACTCGCCTTCATCCTCATCCTCATCCTCATCGGCGTCGTGCTCGTCTTCTTCGTCGTCTTCGGAGGAAGTTAAAGACGAGAGGTCAGACAAACCAGCGTCGCCCTCTTGTTCCTCGACCTCGACCTCGTTCACATCTTCGCTCCTATCCTCCACATCCTCACCATGAACGACCTTCACCCTCTTCTTCATCGGCTTCACAACCCTACCCCTGTCATTCTGCTCTCCCTCTCCCTCTCCCTCCTCTCCCTCCCCACCTCTGATCTCA
>JANDKE010001700.1:0-13043 GCA_027627275.1 Coprinellus aureogranulatus | reverse complement strand
GCACACCTCAGATCCTTCAGCTATCTGGCATAGGCGACAGAGCAGAGCTATCCGCCAAGTCAATCACGACCATTGTAAACAATCCCTCGGTCGGCAAGAACCTGTCGGATCACGTCCTACTGCCCAATAATTTCCAGGTTCGCGGAACAGAGTCTCTCGACAATCTGCTTAGGGACCCTGCAGCTGTCGACGCAGCGTTGGCGCAGTGGCAAGCCAGCAAGACTGGGGGTACTGGTTCATGGGATTACCAACCAACTCGGGTTCTTTCGTCTCCCTAAGAACGCGCCTATCTTCAAGACCGTTCCCGATCCTGCAACGGGACCGACGGCTTCACATTGGGAAATGATTGTCTGTGTAAGTTGTACCCGAGGAGCCTCGCCCAATGAAAATGTGACGCCTGACGCGCCTTCTGGTCCCCTATAGAACTACTGGCTTGTTCCTGGCGTCGCCACTCCAGCAAACGGTAGTTACTTGACTGCCATAGCCGCCCTTATCTCTCCCACCTCTCGTACGTTCCCCGCTGCATGTCGGTCTGACACATTCTTGACACTATCTAAAAGGTGGCGATGTGAAACTCGCATCCAGCAACCCATTCGACCGCCCGATCATCAACCCCAACCTCGTTTCAAGCCAGTTCGACAAGTTCGCCTTACGCGAAGCGGTAAAGGCCGTCCGACGATTCTTTAGCGCCAAAGCATGGGCAGACTACATCATCTCCCCGGTGAACCTCGCGAGCAACCCTACCGATGCTGCCATCGACAGTTACGTTCGCTCGTTTTCGTCTACTGTGTTCCACCCAGTCGGTACATCGGCCATGTCGCCCGCCAACGCGGGATGGGGTGTGGTGGATCCTCAGCTCCGCTTGAAGGGAGCGGATGGTGTGAGGGTGGTGGATGCCTCGGTGTGGCCCTTCCTTCCGAACGCACATACACAGGCGCCTACGTATTTGGTTGCTGAGCGTGCTGCAACGCTCATTCGGGGCTACTAATCAGAATCGCGACATTACTTAAGAACTCTGTAATTCTCTCATTTCTCTACGTGTAATTTAGTGGTAGCGCCCATGTAAGTTAGATACCCATATCGCTCAGACAATGCGGCTAGGAACAGTATATTACTATCGCGCGCACTGGGAACACTTGGTTTCAGGCGAATGGGACGGTACTCGTTCATGACAGTACGCCCACAGGGACATACAAGGACACACTAACCCGTGTTGGCGGCGTTTTGTCACTTGAACTTACCCTCCACGTTATCGATAGTCACCCAGGGGATCCTAGCGCATCTACACTCGGCGCTTCACGCGTCTCAGCATCGTTGCCCAATGGTAGAGCCTGATACGCCGCAAGGTTTCCCTCACTTTCAGGCGAATGAGGGAACCAGTTACTTTGCCGGGGCAAACAACTTCAGCATCGGCACTCAATTCAACATCACGAATCATAACAACACCACGATTGTGAACCGTATACAAAAGCCAGGTATGGTATATATACTCGGCGAAGCAGTATGTTGAGATTTGATATTATCCTAGATCTTGAAGTGCTTCGCGACAGACTTCAGCCCATCTCCGACGCATCTCACCTTCGCAATATCGAGGTGTCGCCTCCCAACTCGCACTGCCTCCCAGGAACGAGAAAGCGACTTATTGAGAAGATCAGGGCTTGGGCCAACAATGGAATGCTTTTCAAAGGCGTCCCTAGTCATGTCTTTTGGCTTTACGGGTACGTTGGATGCGGAAAGTCTGCGATTGCCCAGACGATTGCCCAGAAGTTCGACGACGAAAAGCGGCTGGCGGGAAGCTTCTTCTTTTTTCGCGGTGCCGGTGATCGAGGTAGAAGCTCTAGGTTCGCTGTAACGTTGGCCTGGCAGCTGGCCAAGAACATTCCCGCAACCCTACCTCTCATCGACATCGCGCGCGTCTCTTGCGGTACTACGATCAACGAGGCCTCCGTTCCCACTCAATTTGAGCATCTCTTCCTGCGACCCTTCCACTCTGCACTCCGAAGTCCAGGGCTCATGCTCCAGTCTCTGAGGTCAGGGCCATACCTCGCTGTCATCGACGGTCTTGACGAATGCGAAGACCGGGAAGATATCAAGAAGCTGATCGATGGAATTCTCAGCTTTTTCAAGGACAGACCGCGCTGCCCCCTGCGATTCTTCATTTCAAGCCGAGGGGAGGAGCACATTAGGACGAGACTCAAGCTAATAAACCCCAAGGAGCCGGTTAAGCCAGCAGGACCTGTTGAGGTGATGGACCTCGCCGAAGAAACAACCGACGAAGATATCGCTTTTGTCGTGGATGAAAGTTTCAAGAATGCGGCAAATCATAGTCTGATCATCCGTTCATACGGCGACTGGCCCAGCCAGGAGGACCGGAGGCGTCTCGTGAAAAACGCGGACAAGTCTTTTATCGTCATCTCCGTCCTACTGAAGTTCATCCTGGAGCAGCCCAACGACGATCGCACTCCACTTGACCGACTTCCGCTGGCCCTGGACCTTCGCAATGGTCTCGATGGACTCTACGCCGAGATCCTCTCCCGCTCGCAGAATGCTCCCCACTTTCGCGATATTCTGTCAGCGATTGCATTAAGCAGATTTCCATTGAATATCAAACAGCTGATGCGGTTCTTTCGCCTCAAGAAATACATCATCATGGGTGTCCTGGCCAATCTCTGCTCTATCATTCACGTGCCGGACGAGGACACGGGAATCGTCACCCTATTCCACACATCCCTCCGTGAGTTTCTCTGCAATGTGGCCAGATCTGGGGACCTTTTTACTCCACCTTCCTTTCACGGGCGACTGGCCTGGATATGTTTCGAGCGCATGGGAGGCCTAGTAGAGGGAGATGAAGGATGGTTAGACGAAGAAGGGCTAGACGAAGAGCAGATACAGCAAGAGCGTCAAGTCCAAGCTAGCATTGACCTGTATCATGGGCAGTTCTGCTTCCCACACCACTGGGAGTCCTATGTCGATTTGTTCAAAGGCGACCGCGTGCGGCTCACGCAGGAGCTGCGAGACGCCATTCGCCATTTCTGTGGGCCAGTCACTCCAATTCCTGCAAGTACCATCCATTCTCACATTTTCTCTTATGTGGAGGCGGATCGCTATTGGGTATACACTATCTCGCGGACCCATTGCAAATCCAAACCCCCGGACATTGTGCTATTGTCCGTTCGTTTCTCGGGCAGTACCTTGAACAGCAACGACCAAGGGGTTTTGGAAAAGGTGTTAACAGCACTACACCATCTCTTATTGCAATTGTCAGATCGAGGGGTCACTGTTAAACCCCGGCAGGAAGAGGTCTTGCCCATCTTGAAAGAGATAGAGCATACCCTGCCACCCCCTTCGAGTCCATGGCCACGCCTGTCCCACCTCACCTTAGTTGAGCATTGTTTGCCGCACCTTTTCACCGTCCAAAGGGAAAATCACGACCTCAAAATTCTTTTCCTTCCCCGCTCCGACTTTGACCAGCACGGCGACAGATTTAAATTCGGATACGTTGATGTAGCAGAATACTCATTTTGGTCTCTCGCCAAGCACATGACAACGGCCTTCAAGGAGGACCCCGGACTTCCGTCCATACACCTTACCGCCAGGCGTCCCTACACCAAATTCTGTCCGTACCCAAAGACGCCAATCTGACGCCGTTCCCGATTTCCTTGACTGGTTTCTCCCGGTACTTCCCTGAGCGATGCGGAGGATAAAGAGTACTTCAAGGTATTCAAGTCGAATTTTGAACAAGCTGCTTCCTCTATCGAGCGAAACGTGGTAAGTATCTGCTAACTTACGGTGTCCGAACACGTTAACCCTGGACCTCTAGCCCGGCGCAATATCCCCCGTCGTTTCTCAGAATGGATGGGGGTTTGTCAAGCTACCGGGGAAGCAGGATTGTTCGTATGGATGTGTAAGTAGGACTGCGCCTGTCTCCGCACCGTTCCTCACTCACAATTACGCGCTTTCTCTCTTGGAACAGTTCTCGGAGGACACGTCTGTCTTGAATCTATGGCGGGTAGGAGTTTGTTGTTCCTAATCGAAGGATTTGGCTCAACATCGATTCAGGGATATGCAATCTTGGCTCAATGCCTCATAGCACAGGTAGGGGGTTCGCACGATGAAAACTCCTGTCTCCTTCACCGACTACATAGTGAAGCAATGAGTAGGGATGGGTCCAGATAATAAATACGCTTTGAGGGAAGTGGATGCGCTTCCGCGCATGCTGGAAAACAAAATTCCGACCTGAATGAACATTCCTTAGTCACACGATTGTGTTGTCGAACGAAAAGAAGGAAAGCTGAGCAAGAAGCGCAAGAACAGGACGCGTTTGTCGCGATCAGCGCGCCATCATAACGATCTTCTCCTTCTCTTCCACCTCAAGTCCGAACCTCACAGGAATTGCATTCGGGCAGCACACTCAGTGCACTTGGAGTGCCTCGAGTGGAGTGAGGACAGGATGGGTATCGCGCTCGACGTGCTATGCAGTATGGCAATGCACGGAAATGAATTCTTTCGTTCCCCTTATCGCCGCTGAGCCGATTCCTGGTCAAAACGTGTCGAACACGATCTTCAAGTTGGTTGCACAGCGGGAAGCGCCGTCCTTGCATCTTTCTCTCAACCATAGTCACCACCTAGGCCGGCATCTCGATGTCGTGCATCATACCGTCCAACCCCGACATCGCGGGCGTTGGGGTCCGCGGCAGCATCTACGCTCAAGTTCTGCTGGGCTTCCTCCCAGCTATCTGGGCCCTATTAGACTCCCACGTCTCGGACTACAAACTGGAATCTCTAGAAACGCAGTCGACGACCAACCTCATACTCGCATTCGCCATCCTGATCTCCTGCGGAGTCCAAGCCCTGACATCGATACTCTCCAATTATCACGCGTACATCATACTTTGCATGAGTTGGATGAATAACACAAATGCGTTCACTTACTTCCTGCTCTATGTGCACTACAAGGCAAATCTGAAGGATGGTCCCGGAGGCAGCCCTGTCAAGCCGGAGTGGACTGCATGGCTTACGCATGTCAAGAGCCAGACACGGACTTTATTTCATATATACGGTCGTGAGCGTGTTTCGTTTTCTCTTCCTCTTATGTTGCTTTACTAACAAGTGGGTGAATGTCCAGCAGCAGAACAGGGACAAGCAACTGGTGAGGATGGCGGAGAGCTCAAGGGTCGTCAAGGTAAGTTGTTCGTGGCACCAACCCTCCGTGGTTGAAGCCAACAATTCGCATCAGGAACGAATACCAAGAAGAGCTCTGCGAAGATCCTGTTCGGACGTATAGCCCTGTTTATGGGCTCACTCCATCTCACCGTCATGGCAGCACTTGGGGTATGGCTTTGGAGCAATCCGTACTCGTTTGGGAACTCGAACGCGAATTGCGCAACCGACTCAGTCAGTCTGACCATCCTCGGCGCCCATGTACACTTCACATCTGGTGTGCTCCGCATAGTCTCCTTGGTGTTATATTCTCTCTTCCTCCTTCCAGGTTTGAACCTCGTCCTTCCGATGACACTATTCCTCGGTTTCTTCATCTGGCACCACAAACGCTACGTGACGGTGCAAGGTGCACCGCCCGCCCTTCAGATTGACTCCGAAGCACACGGTCAGCCGCTATCTCGACGCCGCCTCGCAGGTATCGTTCTACGAGAGACCATCTCCAAATGTGTACACTCTTCAATATTTCCCGTCTGTGTCGGTCTGTTTATTCTCCTCAGTATCAACATCATTTTTGTAGTCGATATCGAGCTCACTTTGCGAAGAAACGAGCACCTGCAAGCATTGGGTGAAGCTGAGTGGGGATTTGGGCAAGTCCTTGCTGTGCTCCTCCTGTTCATGCCCCTTCGTGACCTTGTCGAAATGATACTTGCGAGAAGACAGCGACGTCAGGAGGAGCAGATCCGGAACCATGAATGGAACAGGGCGATCCAGCAGGGAGACGTCAAAACGATTGTTGCCTTAGCAAAAGCCGTAGCCAATCCCAATGTCAGAGCAGATGGTGAGCAACTCATGCCTGGCGAAGCGGAACATCCTGAAGAATGTACATAGATGGTCGCACTGCACTGGAGGTTGTATCTCTGGCACAAGATTGGCATGGCGTGAAGATTCTCGTGGAAGCGCACTCCGACGTTAATCTCGCATTCAAAGGTGCGTACATCCCACTGAATAGGAGGCAAGGCGCACCACAAATAAATCGAACCAACATAGATGGTCGCACAGCCCTTCATGCAGTTATTTGCCAAGGGCAGTGGGACTTAGTCCCGATACTTGTCAATAAGCATACAGACCTTACCAGCAAGCCACCTGGTGAGTCCTCGTATGAACATATATGTTTGTACAGCCAGGCTAACACTGTGCAGGTGGGAATTCCGCACTTGAGCTGGCAGTTCGCAAGAAAAACTGGGACTGTGTTGACTGTTTGGCCAATTCCACCGGCCTGTCAGCGCTAGAGGTGTTAATTCTCACTGGGAGTTGGGACCACGCTCTCATACTTCTTGAGAAAGAAAATGTCGACGTCAACACAAGATTTAGAGGTATTTTTAATTATCCTGCAGCTCACCCCGTAGATAACATGATCAAGACGGTAGAACAGCCCTTGAAGTAGCGTTCCATGCCGGCCAATGGACCTCCATCCAGGCCCTCATTGGAAAAGATGCTGATGTCAGCAAGGTTGCTTGGCCAGGTACTCGTCCCAGTTTCCTGTTGGTAATCGGGTGGTATAGCTCATTCTCGCAATGACATAGGCAGCTCTTCACTAGAGGCGTGGGCTCGCTCGTCTGAACGTTCACCCGCAGTTCGCTCCTTGCTTGGGAAAGATCCCAATGTCAGTGTTCCATTCCCCGGTATGACAGTACTTTTCTTTTCCTGAAACGACATCCTGATGATACATGATTCTTGCAGAGGATCAGACGCTGGTCGAAGTATCAACGGGGGCCGAAGACTGGGAAGGGGTCCGCATTCTTGCCTCCTCGAAATTCGATGTGAATTCCGCATTCACAGGTGCGTCGAAATCCCCCATCGCCGATGTACACGGTGAATCAAGCTTGACCCCGACCAGATGGGCGCACCATTCTTGAAGCAACGATCTTGGCGAAAGAGTGGGAGGCTGTGAACGCTGTGATTCAAGCAGGGGCCGACCTCAACAAACACTTCAGGCGTCAGTCCCCCCCAGACCGGAGTGAAAGCTGAACTGTACTGAATTATGCCTTATTTTTCAGATGAGGGTGACACGCCACTGCGAGCGGCTTGTGACAAAGGTGCACCGACCAGCGTGTTGCATCTTATGCTGGAAAAGGGTGCAAACCCTAATGCGGAAGGTAACTCAAAAAGGATGTCCGACTTGAAGGATCTGTGTTGAGCTTTGTTCATCTAGGCGGTGTACTCAAAGAGAGTCCCCTTCACACGGCATGTCAGGAGCGGCGTGAGGATGTGGTGCGCTCCTCCTCAATTACGGAGCAAAACCAGACATTACAGGGGAGTCACCTCACTGTGCTTCGTCGTCCAAACACTGAAGGTTGTTGCACCATGCTAGGCGATATCGGATGGACACCTCTCCACTATGCATGCCAAAATGGGCACGCCGAGTGCGCTCAGATCCTCCTGGAAGCTGGAGCAGATATCAACGCACGAAGTATGTCACTTTCAAACTCCCGAATCTTTTAAATGTGCGTTTGAGATAACGTCGACTTGGTCTTTTTAGCTCTTGATGGATCGACCGCTCTCAAGCTTGCGTGCTACCGCGGGTATGAAGATTGTGTGAAGCATCTGCTCGAACATGGAGCAGACACTTCAATCAAGAGTACGTCCAACTTCCTCAACATCGTAGCATTGAACAGGCTGTTTAATTTCGGAGCTTCATGATCTGCAGACATCTTCGGTGAAACTGCGTTCCATTCGGCATCAGAGCAGAACAACTCAGTTGTTGAGCTCCTCCGTTCGTATGGCATCAATGAATAGCCTGAGGACTCAATGAGGAGGTGCCAGCCGCCATCCGTCTCAGATGGTAGGGAAGAATGGATAGCGGAACGCCAAGTAGTAGCGTATCTCGTTCTATCTTGTATCCGCTTCGCGCTTGAGTACCACCTCTTCCAGAAGTAGAGCTGCCTTTCAGAAGGCATCCCCGGATCTTTCTACCCCCAGTGGGCCCCGCACCAGATACTCTCTCTCCAAAGACGCGGTGGCTCCTTAGCCTGATGGATTGCGAGTCATTCATTCCTGCCGCGATGGGCAGCGGAAGCCCTACAGAACGGTAGTGACATGTAAATCTACAGTGCGTAAAATGCACGTTATAGACCAGAATGGAATATAGTACAGCAATAAACCCCTGCACCGATACGGTCAACGTTTCAGTAAATCGTTTGTGGATGTCGTTAGGGCGGCAAGGACGTTCATGAGCTCGGAGCGGACGCACCCCTGGACCCGATCCCACCTTGAGGAACCAGAGTCTCACACTCCCCGTCCTTGGGGAGAGCTGAGAAGGGTGGACTGGCGCTCGCGGCGGTCAAGCACTTGGTAGGTTGGAACCAAGTTGGAACCGGCGTGTTTGTTTGTCACGGTGGGTGTTGCCAAAGCCGGACGGGATCAGCGCGTCGATCACTTTTGATCTTTGAGGTAAATTGACCCAGCACCTGCTCCTCATCGTTCCCATCCACGCAAGCAGGGAGTTAAAAAGCAGTGGACAAGAGGCAAAAGGTTTGACAACAGAGGGATTCGAACCCTCGCCCTATTACGGACCAGATAAGGGTTCAAATCCTGATTCTGGCGCCTTAGACCGCTCGGCCATATTGCCGCTAATTTCTCTTTTGCTTTTCCTCTTTCTCTTTCTCTTTCTCTTTCTCTTTCTCTTCTCTTCTCTCTCCTTGACCACCACTACCACCCCTGGAACCCGCGCTCGCGACCGCGGAAGAGACAAGATAGGCTTTCGACACCTTCAAAGAACGTAGGACTGGTCTGGGCACTGGATGCACGAGTTCGGCTGGGTTGAGAAAAGGGTTCGTTCCATCTCATTTTCTTGCGAGATTTCTATTCCGTTGCCCTTTTCTTGTCGTCTTGTCGTACCTCAGGTATCAACAGACGCTTTAACAGAGATGTTCCCTCCGGCCCCCTCAACCGCAGTCTGCAGAGCCTGGGGAACTCTGTACAATCGAAGGCGGCAATCGGAGCCTGCGAGCACTGTGCAGAGGACGTCAGGGAGATCGTAGAGGTTCATCAAGGTTGTGACGGTGTTGGATGGCATCCTGAGGTTCGCGTTTTACTTCGTTTCATATGACCGCTTCTTTTTTCTGCAATCTGCCTTCGCTTGGGGAGCCTGGAGCATGAGCATGCCTATGCGGGCCCCGACCCTCAGATATACAGCATGTATCCGATTCATATTTCCCCCTATTTTATCCTACCTACTCCATCAATCAACTCGCTTCGTGTTTACTCCCCTGCCCCCACGGCCCGTCTGAGCAACGATGAGAGCCCGAGCCGAGCCCAACAAGGGCAAACGAGCACGCACTCAACGAAGCGCGTACCCAAGTTTATTTCTTTGAACTAACTATGTCTAGACGACGCGGGTCCCATAGTCATTTCGACAACCTTCAAACATCCCGATTCCGTGGCCAGTGGCCCATTTCCCCCGCAACATCCTCCGACTAGCCCTAGTCATCTGTTCATCTTCCCCACCAAGTTGGTTGGATCTTCTCCAGGCGTATGGTGCTGTATTTTGCGCCGTCATTTTGTAGCCACCGCCATTCTTCACGAGATGAATGCCAGCCTAAAATACCAGCCTAAAGAATCGGGACGACGGGGGAGCTCTTGAGGCAGGTTGTCGGAAGAACTGAATGCTAAAAGAACTGACAACAGGGTCCACCGGACGGCTTCCAGCGGGGGCGATAGAGGGAGTAGATTTTTTGCAAGCAATTGCTACTGGGATGCTTAACGGGACTTGAGAAGGGCATTCCAGGACCTGATTTCATCCTTTCGTGTTAGGCCGACTTGAGAAATAATATGTCGTTGGTTCAACCTGGGGCGGCTGCCTGGCCTGCTGTTGAGCCATGCTCCAGATTCTTGCTGATCCTCATCGGAATGGCTCGAGAGGTCATGCTCTGGGCGCCAGGTGGTAAGAAGGTGTACTCTGAGAGGGAGTGGACGTTGTCCGCTCAGCGCGAAACGTCATGCTCAAACCTGGCCTATAAGACGGTGGTGTGTCATCCGGTGAGCAAGCCTGGTAGCTCTCTGAATGATGCTCGCAATTTGGGTGAAGCTCACCGTTCATCTGATTTCTGGTGGTCCAACGCTCATCGCCCTCCAGGAGGGTAGATCTTCAACTGCAGCAGTTAAGCACCGGCCAAGATCCAGAAGTCAGCGTCAGCAGCTCACGCCATGACAACCACCAGCTAACCCTTTATCCAAGTTCACAAATTCGGGGGATATCATCCCGATTGCGAACTCCGAGCAGGCCGGCGGACTGCGATCATGGCTTGATAAAGGATTGCCAGGCCCGGAGCTACCCACATCATTCGAAGCCAGCCAGCGAACCCTGTTCAGTTTCGCCTGGCAAAATCGGCAGAGTTTGGGATCCCTGATGTAATTCAAGTTGGCCACATATGCTCTTATCCAAACGGCCTCCTCTGCTGTCGACGGTAGCGCCTCAAGTTCAGCCTCTATGACCTCCTTAGCTGAAGGGCCTGGGCATCGTAATGGATCTACCCCTCCGGCGTCACCCAATATCCCTGACTCTGCTCCTTCGATTCGAGATATCCGGAAGGATCGATTCATCACTTACTACGACGCCCTGAAGCTGATATTCTCGCTTTTCATCCCCACTTGTGGAGGGCAGTGCCTCTTAGTTTATGATTCCTCGTTGCCCCAGTATCGAGGAATCTGGGGCAGACTGCCGAAAGTCGCTGGTTCACTCCCACTTCGAATATCGGACATTCGATTTGCGAACAACAATACACTCCCCAACGCAATCCTTGAACGACTTCTAGCGAAATGTGGGGATTTGACCAGCTTGACGTTGGACGTGCATACCCCTTCACATCGCTCCTCGGATGACTTCATATCCCCTCACCTCCTCCCTTTCCTCTCGGTGCTGCACCTGGTGTGTCAATCCGGTACGAACGTATGTTCATGCTATCCTCAGTCTCTCCTTCGGCGAGCGACTAGCATCACGTTGTACCTGAATTCAACCCACCAATGACAATGCTTTCGGTGAAGCAATAGGCACCTTGCCACTTTACCATCTCTCAGGAATGTGGAACTCAGGCAAAGCCTTTTGGACGGAATATATATCCTTCATCTTTCGCTCATACCATTCCTTCAACGCTTGAATCTGGAAGAGTTCCGTGTCCACATATGGGGTCTGAGTGTGGGCAGCGAGCTCTCCGCAGGTCAAGACATTGTCGACCTTGTGAGCGCGCTTGCTCCCGACGAAGGCCGGAATTTCGGACTACCGGAACCGCGCAGGCTGCGCTCTCTGCAGCTTCCGATAGGGAGGGTCCAGCGGGGATACTACCCCCCTCTGTCTTGCCTTACGGAAATCCCTCGGCGTGCTCCCGGCCTTAGACGCGTCGTGCTCTCCATCGATTCTTCCATTGCTGGGCAGAATGGAGAAACACTACAGTCGCTACTAGACAAATGCAGCGGTCTGGAATCAACGAGTGGCCTCTGCCATCTCCAACTTGCGGACACCCACCAAAGGAATACGCCTTTCACCCCAACTCAATATCGCGATCTCGCCCGGTTTTTGGACACGCTTTTCCCGAACCTCGAATCCGTCTCCATGATGGACAGCCCATTTCGAGACAAAAATTAGGACGAGCATTGGACTGTTGTCGAGCAAATCAGACGAGACCTCAAGGAACTGAGGCTATATCGCTCAGGCCGCTTGGAATGATGGAAGCGAGTTTGAGGTTATGTATGCGTCCTCCAATACGGCTCAGCTATGTACAGTAGACTTCAAGGTCGTCCTTCTTCAAACCTCCTCTTCCTCTTTCTCAGACTGGGGGCCACACTTGTCGCAGAGCAAGATCTTCCGTATTTTTGGCTCTCGCCTGACCCCTCGTAGCTCAACGTGTCATGATAAATTGTAAACATATCCTATCCTACTATGTAGTACTCGTTCAGAAGCTGTCAACTTGAAAGCAACATTCAGGAAGTATTTGGCTACACCCCCTACAATAAATACCCGGGTTTATATACCGGTATGATGTCATGTGATCTCCGAATTCGCTGGCGCCGGCGCGAACACGTCGACCTTGAGGCTTGATCTTGAACCACTTCCATCTCTATATTGCAGCATCGTAGAGGCGTGTCAGGCAGTCCAGGTACTGCAAAGACATAGCCAGCTGCAAGGGCATATTCAGGAGCCATGGCGGCCTACGAATATGACGAGGCCGGTGTCATGGCCACCTACTTTCTAATTACCTTTCTCGCTTTGATCCTTGTACCATTGACCTTGTCGTCATTCGGAGGGAAGGGCGGTGAGTGGATTGAAATTTACCTTTGAATCGCAGCTGACTAGGTTTGTATAGACAAAATAACCCATGGATGTGATTGTGACGCTTGCGTCGAGCAACGGAACCGGTCAAAGAAGTTGGAGAGAGGGTCGGTGTTTGCGCCGAAGCTATCGAGAAAGTGCGTAGTATATCTCCATATCTCGCTTTTGTACTGACGGAGTGCGTAGGACATATTTCCTCATCGGAGGCTGGATTGTGTTTGCCTTGGCCTGTTGGCGAGCATCAAAACTCAAGGTGAACAGCGCCGTATACGATCCCTTTGAGATTCTGGGCATTAGTTCGGTATGTGCGGCGCTGTATGGCCGTGGACGATATCTCATTGATCGCGTAGAGTGCAACGGAGAAGGAGATCAAGTCTCATTACAAAAAGCTGTCCCGACAATAGTATGTGTCGCCCCTCATCACCCATTTCCATCCTCACCTCGCGCCGCAGCCATCCCGACAAAGTCAAGGCGACAGCCGAGCTTACGATTGAAGCTATTCAAGAGCGATTCGTGTCCATCACCAAGGCCTACAAGTCGTACGTGTCCAACACCGCTA
>JANDKE010000170.1:75-34357 GCA_027627275.1 Coprinellus aureogranulatus | reverse complement strand
GTTACCGAGAAGGACATCCTCCTCAAGGAGGAGTTCGATGCTCTGAAGAAGAAGCACCCCAATACCTTCGATGTTGTGTACTTCGTCGACCAGCCCAGTGAGAACTGGAAAGGTGCGTGTCTCTGAACTCTCCATTCTCTCCTCCTCGCCTTGTCTTCCTCGACAGGGACCTGGCTCAGGAGGAAATTTGAAGCGACGCATACTGACGAGAAGTATTCTGTTCAGGCTACACTGGCTACATCAATGCCGACGCTATCAAAGCTCACGTCGGCCCCGCTGACTTGAAGGAGAAAGTCAAGATCTTCGTCTGCGGTCCTCCCGGTCAGGTCGCCGCTGTTGCAGGCAAGAAGGCTGGTATGAAGCAGGGCGAGCTCGGGGGTATCCTCAAAGAGCTCGGGTACACCGAGGACCAGGTGCGTTTAAGTCGTGATATTGTTCTCTGTTCACCTTCGCCTTGTTCGCCTTCGCCTTCAACTGGGATTTCTGTATTTCATTGTCGTCCCCTCGTCCTTTCGCGCTAAGCACGTGCAAGCGCGTTTCATTTGGGCGTTTTCATCGAGGCGACAATCGCCACTTGCAGCCACAGGAACCATCGGGGTTGGGGTTGGAAGCGCGTTCGGAACTTCATGAGACGATGACGTCGAGATGATCATCGCTCCCACTGCGAAGTCGGGTTGTGTCACCGTCGTCATACTTTCGTCTTTTTTTCATATTCTCGTTTGAGTTTGAGCTTGACGGGAGGAAGGAGGGGTTAAGGAGGGTTAAGGGTTTCTTGTCTATTGTATTGGGTGACTGGATGGATGGGGGGATGATTTGCAGACGACGTCGATGATTTGCGTGGTGGCGACGTCGGTGGGCGTTCTCCTATCCAGTTTGGCGCGACTGTTATCTTCGGTGATGGAGGTTGCTTTCGTTGGACTGACATATCGTTCTCCCCTGCAGGTCTTCAAATTCTAAACTGAAAATACGACATACCTGGAGCGCTCGTTGTACGCGTCGGCTGCACGCTTTACCCTCGGTGGACAATGTCTGGCCGTCCGCGGAACGGCATGGGTATACTTACGATTTATATACCTCCGATGCTTGTAGATAGAGAGCCGCAGAACCGAATGCTACTGAGTAGGTTAGGATAACAACCTGGACCGACGATCGATGCTTTTCCATTTGCACGATGGTTTGCAGCGCCGAGATACGCGTACAGTGACTCAGTGAGCGATAATGCGAGATTCAAGCTTCGCTGGAGGGGTGAATATTTGAATGCCGACCTTCAACCACGTTCCAATTTTCTTTCGTTCTAAACACCGGTACGATTGCTCAAACGCTTAAAAGCATATATTCAACCCTTAACTAAGTACACCAAATCAAACATGGATAACACAAGTATGAACGTATACGGATGTATGTCCCCAAACTACGAGCACCACTTGGAAAAAAACCGCAGTGCTCAACTCTACAGGAACAACTCCACGCTCTGACCCCCGTGAGCCTCCCGCTCCCCAAGACGGAGAGCGAGAGCGGATGGCCGGTGAGCGGGCGGTATGGTCTTCCACGAACGTAACAGGCTCGCAGCATTGGATTCCGCGGGGTGCGGCGCTGCGAGCCTTGACTTGGTTTGTGGGTCGGTAGACAGGCGTATAAGAGAGGAAGGTGGAATGGGAAATAGGAATCGGATCGATGCATGATGAGCAGACGGGAGGGAGTAGTCACAGAAAATGGCGCGAGTACGACGAGCGCGTCGGATTGAAGGGCAAATCAGTATATTGCGAGTCTTCTGTATACAAGATTGGGCTTCGAGGACGTAGGCGGTCGTCGAGCATGTCGAGTTCGAGGTTGAAGAACAGAACGAAGATCGAAATTTTTGAAGGGGGATCTCGTGTTTGTGAATATTAGGATCGAAGGGATCTGACTTGGGGAAATCCAGATGCGAACATCTAATCTTATCTCTCTTTCTTTTCCCGAACCACCACCACCACAGAGCACAATGGACGAATTCGACTCTCTGGTGAACCTCGAGCAAACGTCTGTTTCACCCCACGCACTGATCTCTTTTTGACACTGAATGAGCCTCTTGTCTCGCGAATAGCTTCTTCGATGAGGGATATAAAGATGGGTACGCTCACGGGCGCATACACGGACTCATCGAGGGCCGTGCTCTCGGTCGGGAGAAGGGGTACGAGATGTGGGAGGAGCTGGGGTACTATGAAGGATTTGCGGGTACATGGAAGGCGTTCCTCGCTTTGCAAGGGACAGAGGATGGGTGCGTACACAACTCTCTTACCTTTAACCTCTGGACTTACTTCGAACATCCGAAGACGAATAACTCACCACTTGAACGGTCTCCTTGAGCTCATTTCACAGTTTCCCCAAGTCAACCCGTCTGTAGCACAAGCAGAGGCAGGGAGCGAAGTTGATATCCTTAAGCTTCTCCGGAACATCAGGTCGAAGTATAAGCTCCTCTGCGCCTCGCTAGGTGTGCGACCGAGGGTGCACGCCGCGGACGGGTCTGAGGCTACACAAGGGAATGGTGAGAACGGACAGGCGAAACCGAAGAAGAAGGCGTCGATTTGGGAGGTGAACAATGGCGGGGACGAGGATGAGGACGCGCCAAAGAATAAAAGTCCGCCGCCATTGTTAAGTTTCTGAAGAGACTTTCAAGAGATCTAGAGCAACGTGCGCTGCTTCGAGCAAACCGGAATTTGGGCATTCTCTGCGGTGCTCCGCGATGGTGCGTCTGAGGTCAATCCACGTCTTTCGTTGCATGCCATGCTCACGCTTTACTTAGGGTTTGGGCATTTCAGCACTGAAGCGCGCCCGGTCCACCGAGCGCCCTGGCAAGCTCTCAGCAAAAGCAAGGCACGTCCCCGCCCTGGGCTACGCCCACCGATCTCCCGTGATCTCTTGGCGAGCCCACCCTTGCCTCCATGTACCGGGGAACTTGTGAATCCTGCTACAGCTGCTCGCCTTGTGACCTGCTCAATGTTGCTGGGACGCCAGTGATAGATTGTCGACATAGCTCTTGTGACTACGACAAAAGCAGCTGCTATTCAGTCCATTATCGCTCACACGAGCTGACTTCCTTCCATATAATGCCACAGTACCCAAGACTGCCTGCTTACCATCTAACGACCACCTTCCCCGCTCACCGAGCCTGAAGCTTGTCGTATAGTGAAATACCCCGCTCGCTGCGGCCTCCAGCAGGCCCACAGCCCCATCGCGATAATTTCGAGCTCTCGCACCAATCACCCTTACCATCTGTATTGGAGTCACACCTAAGGATGCAACGTTGCCCTTCCACCGACTGTGGGCCCGTCTTCGCAACTTCCAAGGCGCTTCGCGACCACCTCGAGGATGCTCAGTACCACAAGTGGTGCTTCGAATGCCATTCGGATTTCCAGTCTTGGAACGACCTCGACGATCATCAGGAGCTGAAGCATGGCAGGTGCGATAGGTGCAATATTTGCACTGGCTCCCATCGCCAGCTGGAGCAGCACAGGATCGACGAGCACGGATACTGTTCGGAGTGTGTGCTGTTCTTGATTCATACAAGGCCCTGAGGGACCATTGGAACGCGGATCCCGATTTGCAGCATTTTGGGTGCCCGGAGGAGGGTTGCACGAAGAGGTTCAGGACGCCAGCGAACCTCCGCGAGCACCTGGATTCGTCGGAGCATGTCGGCATCGACCCATCGTGCCCATTCTGCCTGCGGAAGTTCATATCGTACGCAGCCATCGCAGCCCACATCGATGCCAACGGTTGCTCAGTCATAAGGCGACGCGAATTCAACAGGCTCGCATACGAAAGCGATGTAGGCGGGAGGGTTACCGACCGGCGTGTTAATCTGCGCAACAATATATCCGATATGACCATGAACAACATCCTGCAGAACGCTTCAAGCGCGAACGATTACCGCTGCACCTTCGCGGCCTGCAACAAGAAAATCAAGGCCCTCAGGGAATTGGAGACGCACCTGAAGAGCCCCACGCACGAAGTGAGCATGTACAAGTGCCCTGCCACTAAATGCTCGCGGAAGGGGAAGCCTTTTCCCGTTATCAGTGGCCTTCATAAGTATGTTGAAACGGGAGTGTGTCAGGTGGACCAAGAGAAGGTGACGCAGGACTTGTGGGGTGTCATTCAGGAGGTGAAGCAGAGGCACTCCGGGGCCAGAGGTCAAAATTAGAAGCGGTAAATTGGAGACTTTGTATCCGACTCTGAGGATGCTATGGAAGGGCAGAGATAGAAAGTTGCGTACCGCTATGCGAGCAGCTGAAGGTGGAACCCGCCAGTGGTGGCCGACCCCGGCGCAGCTCAGTGGCCCGTACCAGTGGCATCACTTCCGAGACGACGTCCGTCTAGCATTTATATTAAGAGTTCGTCCTTGGTTGTTTCTGATGAAGTGCCTAACCGCCCTGACCACACCGCTGCTTCGCTGTAGCACTCACGGATACACTTCATCTTTCATGGGCTCCTGCATAGCAGTCAAGGCCTAAGGACACAAATCATTCATGCCAAAGCATTCATAAAGAGACCGACGCGTCCTGCTAATTTCAAATTTGGATTCAGAGCCGGCGCCCACCCAACCTTTCCTCTAACCATCATCTGCAGTTCGCCCCCGACATGCTCAAGTGTCCCACCGCCTACCGTGATCGGAAGTTCGGGTCCCAAAAGGCGCTTGATGACCACCTAGAGGTGTCGAACCGACATAGATGGTGCTTCTTATGTTCGTCCGATTTTCGACTCTTGGGATGAACTCGACCAGCACGAAGAATCGGCTCATCCGCGCTGCTCCGAATGCGGCCACCGCTTCGACGGCTCCCGTCAGCTGCAACAGCACAAGATCCATGACCACGGGTACTGCTCCGAATGCGCCGCCTGCTTCGAGACTTACGATGAATTGAAGTACCATTTCAACTCACATGGCAGCGACCCGCATTACGGGTGCCCGGAACGGGGTTGCAGGCGGCGCTTTACGAGTCCTGCCAACCTTCAAGCTCATTTGGACTCGTCTGCGCATGTCAAGGCCCGTATTCGATGCCCATTCTGCAAAGACGATGGCAAGCTGTTCATCTCACAAGCCGCCCTCGCCGCCCATATAAACGCGAACGGATGCCCAGAGATATCTCAGCGGCGCTTCAACGGACTGGCGTATGAAAGCTGCACGAAAACGACATTGGTGGACAAGCACAAGCACCCCGGTCGAAGTATATCCAGCGCAGCCATCACTCGAATTTTGCAAGAAGCAAGACGAACGGGGGACTACTACTGCAGTTTCAGTGGATGTGGCGGGCGATTCAACACCCTTGGCAGCTTGACTGCACACCTGAAAAGCCCGGCGCATGAGGTTTACATGTACAAGTGCCCTGCATGCCCCGAGCGGTTCCAGGTTTTCAGTGGCTTACACCAGCATGTTGACAGGGGGACCTGCAAAGTTGACGTGACCCGGGTGGAGAGGCAGATGCAGGGGATCGTCAGTAGGGTCAAGCAGAGGCACTTCGGCTGAGCGTCAACCGCTTTGGATCGCTGGAAGCACNGCTCCTGCTGAACGTGTTCGGCTTCAACATNATGCAACCGGGCCTGCCNCGAGTCGTGGTGGCGGGACGATCGGGGATACGCTGCCACCAGACACCACTATCCCAATTGCATGNACTCCGCATCTTCAATCGGTGTCTTCTTCGCCAAGCACTCTGAGAGAATAAATCGATAAACGCAAGTAGNACTGTCAACCTCCGAATGTGCTGCGTCATATCTCTCTGCTTACGCCAAGTCTCCCTTGTGAGGAGAGACCTGGTGAAGATACNTTTCTCCAACTTTCCCGGGTCACTCCNATAGGAGGGAGAGGCAGTGGCACGAGGCANCTGAGGGCCGCCTTATAGGGCCCGGACAACTACTTATCTATCGCTGGGCCAGATTCTCATTCCCACCAGTTCTTCCCTCCACCCGTCATCTGCGCCTCACCTTGATATGCTTTGGTGTCCCGGCGATTATTGCGATCGGAGCTTTGGGACCCAAAAGGCNCTCGACGACCACTTGGAAAAGTCGAATAGGCACAGATGGTGCTTCGAGTGCTCTACCGATCTCGATTCTTGGGACGAGCTCAATCAGCACCGAGAATCTGTGCACGGGTACTGTGGCGAATGCGACGAATGCTTCGGTAGCCATCGCCAGCTNCAGCAGCACAAGATTCACACCCATGGATACTGCTCGGAATGCGATGAAAGCTATGGGACCTACGATGATTTGAAGGATCACTTCAATTCGTACAGGGCACACTATGGATGCACGGAGGACGGCTGCACAAGGCGTTTTCAAAGCCCCTCGAACCTCCAAGCACACTTGGACTCATCTGCGCACGTCGAGGCTCGCATTCGATGCCCATTCTGCTGCGACGACAACAAGCTGTTCATCTCGCAAGCCGCTGTTGCAGCTCATATTGATGCGAACGGGTGTGAAGAAATCACTCGACGACGGTTCAACGAGCTGGCGTACGAGTGCGATACGAGGGCCACCGTTGTGGATAAGGACGAGCACCCCAACGAAAGCATTTCCAACCTATCCATCCTTCGTATCTTGCAAAACGCCAGGCGGACTGGAGCTTACCATTGCAGCTATAATGGATGCGGCAACAGGTTCAATACCCTTAACGGGTTGACCGCACACCTGAAGAGCCCGGCGCACGAGGTTCTCATGTACAAGTGCCCGGAATGCTCGGAGTCCTTCAAGGTGTTTAGTGGCGTGCACCAGCATATCGACGGTGGGATGTGCAAGGTCGATATGATCAGGGTAAAGAGGCAGATGCAGGGTATCGTCAATAGGGTCAAACAGAGGCACGTTGGCTGATGACAATGTTTTACACTTTGGATCACCGGAAGGAAAGGGTCAAATGCTTGGTTTGCCTTAACTTTTGCCATTGTGGGTGTTCATGGTGGCCTGACCGTTGCGGTTATTTTGACCAGAGTCCACACCACCCACATCCTCCTTTCCCAGTCGATATGGCCTTTGCTTTGTAATGCTCTTGAGAGTGAGGTTTCTCCTAGCTCTCTTTTCCAACGAAGGCATTTGGCCCCTGTCAGGAACTCGCTTAACATCTCTTTCGGGCGCCCGATTTCGTGGCCCAGATGACTCCATGCATGATCAATGATTCGTTCCGCCTGTCAAGCTCGTCGGCAAAACTTTGCAAGGGTGCCTCGAGTCGGCTTTGAGCTTTTCTTCCTCGCTCAACACCACCTTCAGCCTCCTTTTCGTCCCAGGAAGCCCTCTGCGTTCCTCGCCACACTCCTTTGTCACTCACACTCTTTTGATTCTTGTCGATGGCTCCCCTCAGACTACTGCTTACCACACTTGCCGCGGTCTCATGTGCGGCTTTGGGTAGTGCATCCCAGTTGCCACGTCCTAATGGCCACGAACTCTCTCCCAATCCCCCTCCTGACAACTTGATTCCTCTCTCTGCCTACAACGGCGAGGGTCACCTTACAAATGCGGAGAGGATGAAGAGAGGTTTGGGCCCGAGAAAGCCTCATCTCAGCGACCGTGTGTATTGAATTTGGCGTTGCGCAATACTATTGATTGACGTACTCTGTCACAGGAAACGTCCGGCGCCAGGGCCCGTCTCCCGTCTCGCCTCCCAATCCCGAGCCGACTCCCGAACCACTTTGCACCGGCCGTACTGGTTATATTCGTGCCCATGCTGGTAGCCCCAGTCCAAGTGACCCTTGGCTCAGCAGGAACATGAATGCTTTCGGAGAGTATGGTACAACAACTTCACTCACCAATGCCCTTACTGTCACCCTATGTGGTGATAGTGGTGTCTTCAGCATCTGGGCCACTAATTCGCCAATCGCCGACCTTCCTTTCCTCGGCGGCATCAGCGGGCTGGTCAACACCAACGATAACATGTCACCATCCATCTACAATTACGCATATGTAGGTGGGACAGTCCAAAGTGCGTGTTGGTAATGGATGGACAATATTGTGAAGCGTTGACCTTTCTTCAGCCGGTAACAGCTTGCTGGCCGTCTCTGGAGATAACTCTTTTAGTCGGGCGACAGGTTATAGTCGCAAGATTGAGAGCGCCGTTTGGTCTATTGGCAGCGACAACGCGCTCACTACCTCTTGGGTCAACTCCAACGGAGGTCAGTTGTAAAACAGGCATATTTTTTAATGGCCCACTGACCTCTTGGGACGATCAAACTAGCTCGAGTGAACGGGGTCATCATTCATGTCAGTGGAACCGATGACTCCTTTACCTTCACAGCAGGATACTCGGATTACGTCGACCAGTTTGGTCCAAGCCCTATCTGGGTACGTCTCAGCTCGAGCTCGCTGCAGCCGGCCACCTAACACATTTTCCCTCCAGAATTTTTCATTTGAAGAGCCTTAGTAGGTAGCGCCAGCACCTGATGCATCAAAGCTGTTATAGCAGTCGTCGCTGCTAGCTACCTGAAGGATTCGTCCACGTAGTAAATTCCTTACATCACACAACGGGCTACACTGATAGCATAGTAACATACTACCTGAGATTAATCTAGCGACTTTCTATCGTGGGTCCTAGGCGGGAATTCGCCCTCGTTCCCCCTCCGAACGGACACCTTGTGTCGCGTTTTCCTCCAAGTGAAAGCGGGCTTAGAGGATATGCCCTAACGTAGGTCCTTTCGGCCACAATCCTTCCAGTACGGAACGCGGTCGAGAGCTAACGGCGCAGCCTCGTGTATCCTACGATTTGAAGCGAGTATTGCGAAATTATATAGCAGAAGATTGAAGGAGAACTTTCGTGTTAGATACATAAGGGGCAAGAGTAAGACTGTCCGAGAATGATTAGGCGATCTTGGATAACATAACATAAAGTGGTGGGGAAAATGCTTGCTCGTCGACGGCTCAACGCCAAGCGTAGCGCAAGAAACGGGATGCGATGATAGTGACAATGAGATTGAAGACTACGTGGGGACTGGGCGTCAGCATGACGTACTAGATTGGTGCACTAAGGGCACTCACCAAAGAATGCGAAGAGAATGAACGCGTCTCGCCACCTGTTACTAAAGTCGATGTTCAATGGCGTATAGAATTCATCCCCAAAACGGAACTGGCAGTATCTGCAAGCGATGGTATCGTTCACATTGTCGATGTATCCTCCGGCGACGGTGACGAAGTCCTGCGCCCACTCCCCACATGTCTGACCATCTGGGGGGTTGAACACAGCCCATTCGTCGGGTCTGCACTGGATGACGAGACCGCTAAAGGGCACAAATGAGTCGTCGGGACACAAGCGAAGGGTGAAAGACGTACTGAAGTTCGGTTGACACCATGGAAGCCAACGTACGGGTGTAGGGGTTGAGCTCGTATAGCCATGATCTCCAGAATCCCATCAGCTGTGGGTAGGGAATCGTCACTCCGCAGAACGTCGAGAGCACTAGTCCGATGAATGGGTTGAACAGGACGGCAATCTGGACACTGGGTGAAAGTGCCGCAATCAATTGACCGAGGGTCACGCCAAAGAGGATCATAAAGATGATGATGAGGAGTTGGAAACCAGTGCCGTTTGTTCCTGCAGCACCGTCGCCGAAGCCAATGGGGTACACCTGGCGAATTTCTTGATTTAGAGCGCATGGAAGGCTGCCATAAATAAACTTACCATAAGAACCCAGTAAAGAAGGGCACAGAGAATCGAGTACGGGATTTCGCCCAGAACTTGACCAATGGCGAAGACGTAGGGAGAGTAAATCCGACTCGAAGATTCTGCAGAGAATTCAGTTACGTTGTCTCCAGAGTGAACCTCAACTTACCTCGGATGAATGTTCGACGATTGAAGATAAACATGGGCTCGATCTGCGACATGACCATTGCTGGCAAGACAATGACCCAGAAGATCGCGAATACACGGAATTGCAGAGCCCTGACGCTATTTCCGAGTTGCAGGAATGACAAGGATACGAATAGGGATATGCAAGTGCAAACGAAGATGCGGGTGAAGATATACTCTGGGGACCTCCAAAGAGCAACAGCGTTTCGGGCACTGACGAGGCGAAGTTGATACCAGAACGAAGTTGCGTCTATGCAGGTATAAGCGGACGACACTAGACTAGATCGGACGAGTCACTTACAAGTGGAGGTGTGCTCCTTGGTGACTTCATTCTTCGCAAGTCCAGCCGCCTTGATATCGTCGATCTCCCGCCTGACCGCTTGGTACTCGGGCGATTCAAGCCATACATCTTTCCAGTCCTTGTCACCAACGCGCGGGGCAACACCGGCACCGATGGCTTCGAGCATGTATTCAGCGGGGTTCACGTTGCCGGGGCAGATAGCGCCATGCCTAGCGAAGTACTCTCGGAGAACCCTCGAGTCAGGGCCAATGTCGCCGAAGTAAACGGTCTCTCCGCCACGCTCTAGCAATAGGAGGCGGTCGAAGCTCTCGAACAGAAGTGATGACGGCTGGTGAATCGTGCAAAGGATAGCTTGGCCTTGATCCGCGAGCTTCCTCAAGAATCGAACCAGGTTCCAGGCGCTGTGTAGCTCATGTCAGATCTCATCCTTTCGATGATTCGTAGCACTCACCTCTGAGCATCAAGACCAGACGTAGGCTCGTCCAAGAACAGGAGCAATTCCGGCTTGCTGGCGAGTTCAACACCGATTGTCAACCGCTTGCGAGCTTCAATATTGAGACTGAAAACCAATGCCTCGGTGAGGTCCTGCAATTCCAAGAGTTCGATCATCTCCTCGACATATGCATCCTTCTCTTCCTTGGAGATATGAGCTGGTTGCCTGAGATATGCAGAGAATCGCATGGCCTCCCGGACTGTTGCTGTGCCTTCATGAACATCCATTTGCTCCGCTGCGGCTCTGTCAGCAAGAGAGTGACAATACGAGACAAATAGTGCTTACCGTACGCGGTTCCGCGAGCGAAGTCAGCTGGGAGAGGTCGACCGTCCACCAGGATATCGCCAGATACAACACCGATGTTCTTGCGCTGAGCAAGGACGTCCAAGCATGTTGTTTTACCAGCACCACTGGCACCCATAAGGGCGGTGAGAGTACCGGGCTTGACAAAGCCATAAACGTCATGCAAGAGTCGCTTCTGCCCTCCTTCTTCATCCGCTGAAGGAACGTGATAATTGAGCCTCTCCCATGTTAAGGCGCGGCCCGTCCTCTTCGCGGTCGCTTCGGACCTGTTGACCAATGAGTACACTGTACACGTTGAAAGAGAAACTTGTAACGCACTTATCCTTCAGGGAAACGGTGTCCAAGTCAAGCGCTCCATTCTTCTCGCGGATTTGAGTACGCCTCGCTTTCTTCTCCTCCTGGGCTTGGTTAAGCTGCCTGGTTTCATCGGTGTCCCGAACGAAGAAGCTGAGTGCCGTGTTGAAGCCATATTGCTGCGTTGTCCCAGTCAATATGCGGCCAACGATTGGAAACAGGATGAGCAAAGGCTTACGGGATAGTATTCGAGAGCAAGGATCTGAGCGATCTCGAAAGCGAGGAAGAAGGCAATTAGGACAGGCAGATTCTGGCGCCAAATGTCCTTGGGATCGAGGCCATACCCCGCTTTGATGTAGTCCGTCCCCGAGATGATGGCGCTTCCTCCAGTCGATCCATAGAGGGTGCAGACTTGATTGACGCTCAGCTGGTCTCTGGGAACTATTATCAAAAAATATGCATTGTACGCCACTGAAGGAACGACGTACGGATATTTCGTTACAAGCCCCAGGATGTTGCGCGGAATGACGGAGCTTCCATCGCATGTAAGCTGCGAAGAAATGGGTAAGCCGATCACTTGAATGGAATGAGGGCGCTCACGTTGATCCTCATGAACTCGTTTTCCATCGCCGCTTGCCATGCTAAGTGGAAATCAGTATAGGGAGCATCGGGAGAGGTGGAGCGGTGTACCGTAAGAAACGGGATCGATGTAATACTGTAAAGCGCTGATCAGACAACGAACAACGAGATAACATGCGCGACGTACAATCCAGAAGAGGAACCTCTTCATGCTGTCGACAGGAATCATGAATCCGGAATAGATGATGCTGAATAAAATCATCAGACAAATCGCTCGGATATGTCGAGAGAACAACTCACAAGTTTGGAATGAAGAACACGGCCAGCCTCATAGCAGAGTCGAAGCTGAAGCAAATGAGACCAAACATCCTGAAGAAGGCTTGGAGCGTGAGGTAGGCCAAGTAGGCGAACAGATGGAAGGTGAAGAATGCGCCAGCAGACCGATGAAGCCCAGTCATGAAGTACACAATTATGTTGAACAGCAGAATCCGGACGGAGGAGAACGGCAGGTCAGCGAATAGGTTGGCAATGGCAACAGCGGAGGGCCGGTAGAAACTGTACTCGGTCTGCTTTTGCAAGATAGGTCGGCCCGTCATTTGACTGGGCATCTCGCCAAAGGCGTCCAGACATGTCGTGAGGAGGGCTGAGAAGATGATACTGCAGTGCTGGGTCAGCGCTGTGACCTCTTGCGAACCACATAGACGTACCTGCCACGCGTGAAGGCACCCGATGATGTGTACGGTTGGTTGTAGAAAGCGCCGCCAAGCACAAGGGCCAAACTCTGTACGGGAAATCAATTCGATGAGCTCCTTCAGCAATATGGTCACTCACCAAAGCAATTGCGAAGCTGGTGTATATCTGGAATCTGTCCTGCAAACGAGTTTGGAACTGCCTCTTCGTCAGGGCCCAAACTTGGCCAGTGAAGCCCAACGTGTAAGGACTCTTCTTCGACACGCCACGTTTCTTGTCCGCGGCGACTGCCGCACGGAAAGCCTCCTGGTCACCCTTCTCCATCTCCATGTACAGTTTGTAGTCCCTGACGTCAGCATCGTTTGCCTGCCCAAACCGAGATTTACGGAATGTCTGCTCGAGGGCTTCTGGAATAGATGGAACATCATTCGATGAACGGCCGGGGGCGAACTGGCGTTCATTTTCATCAGTGCATCCAGTGAGATAATCGGGGGTCGTTTGGCGCGGAAGAGACTTGTAGCCGATGCTTTCGAAGTAAGCCCTAGCCTCGGAAGGCGATCCATAGAAGGCTTGGTGGCCCTTGTCTAGTACCAAGACTTTGTCGAAAAGTTCGTAGATGCTCTCGCTGGCTTGATAACTATGAAATGCGGTGGGTCAGCGGACACTAGTAAATGAGTGAAATATGGAGACGCACAGAGTGATGAATGTAGTCTGTCCTAGGACGTCTGTCATTACCCGGAGACTCCGCACGAAGTCGAGTGCCGTTGAGGCGTCTAAACCCCTAGTAGAGTTGTCCCAGCACTGTACACGGGCCCGAGTAGCCATCATCTCCGCAATGCTAACGCGCTTCCTCTCTCCACCTGAAACTCCGCGAACGAATTCGTCTCCAACCAGGGTGTTCTTGGTGTGCGAGATGTTGAGCATCCGAAGGAAGGTGTCCTGAATCTCCTTGTCAAATTCTTCCCGGGAGATGCCAGGAAGCCTTCCATTAGGGCCTGGGGTTTTACTAACCAGAGTTAATGCGAGCTGAAACCATGAGTGAGGACCAACTTACGTTGATAGCGCAAAACGAAGAGTCTGAGAAACGGTCAACGTTGGAATGTGGATGTCGTCTAAGGCTGGTCAGGCGCTATTACGAGGCGTCATCATGGAACAATAACACACCTTCCTGGTTATACACAACTTCGCCCTTGTAGTACTTCTGCATTTCCCGTGCATCGATACCAGCGTATAGAACTTTTCCGTCGATCTTCTCGTAGCCCTCTCGCCTGTTGGCGATAGTACGAAGGAATGTGGTACAGCCAGCGCCAGGGCATCCCAGCACGAGACACATTTCGCCGGGTTTGAGAACGCCAGATGACCTAGTGCGAAAGTACGATGGGTCCTCATCAGTACACTATCAATCCAAGTCAAATCCTACTCACTTATGCAAGATAGTCTTGGTTTCGCGCGATTTTTTCAGGCCGAGTAGCCCAGAGATCAGAGCCCAGAGTGTGAAGAAAGGACCGATGAAGAAGTACAAAGTGGATGCTGGAATAGTCGATCAGCCCAAGACACTCAGCTCGATGCAATGCCAAACGTACTGGCAAGAGTTCCAACATAAAACTAGGGAGAGTTAGTCGTGGGTGGTCAGATTATATGGCGCCTCATCTCACCTTGCTGTCCAGTCCACCAACAACCTGCACTTCAAGGTCTTCCCATACGACGCCGACATTCTGATAGAGGTAAGAGACGCGTCGACCTCGGCAGGCATAACATCACACACCTTATGCTTGATTCCCGCAGCTTGGTTCTTGTCATTGGAGGACGTGAGGTACTCCCGAAGATCGAAACCAGCGCTTCGTTCGGCTTTCTCGAGGTCGCGGCTGTTCTGAGCCAGGGTGCCAGATGAGTTCTTCTTCATCGCCTGAGAACCAGCTGCCTGCACAGTCAATTGACTGGAAAGAGCATTGAACTCGGCTTCGGCGCGTATAACATCGTCGTCGGTGTTGACATGAGCATGAGGAAGAGGCGGTATAGGTTCGTGTCGCCAAGGCTGGTCGTCGCGGTCATACTGACTGCTGAGAGTCGCTGTATCTGCAGGGGTATCAGCCATAGCTCCTGCAGGATGAAGGATGGGAGGGTTCTAGCAGGAACCCACCTGAATGCTTCGCGGTTATAAAGCGTTAGCCTATCCATGTTACAGTTTGCGGCGAAGTACTCTGCGCCGCGAGTAGAACCCCTGTACGAAGTTGAATCTCCGCAGAGGAGAGATCAAATCGCCTCCGTGAGCGCCGACAGACCCACAGCTCGATCCTTTTGCTCTGCTTCTATCGCGCGGATGACACACGTTACTACAACCCAACTACGACATTCTATTGGGTTAACTGGGTGGCTTCTCAGGGGCGTAACGCCCTGCGACCAATCGAGGGTGAGTTCGGGCTTCTACTGAACATATTTGGTTGGTCCTGCAATTTCGGGTTCATGCAGGTCAACATTTCGTCAACGCAGCGGTTCTTTTCCGAGGAGAAACATGGAAAACGTGCAGAACATGCCCGATATCTGTATTACATGTCGGACCTCTTGGACATGAACGACGCCCAAGCTGCAGAGTAAGGTTACATTGAACAATGGATCGCACACAAATTGTGCATAATGCATTGCATGGGCGCTCTAGAACTAGTCATTCGGGGAACAAGCTCCAACCATTGAGCGTGGATCCCGCGGATTTGAGGCCTTCCATGTTCAGCTGTGCCGAATACGGGCTGTATCCGCCTTCCTGATTGTTCAGGGCCTACAACTGCGCTTTATGTTCACTCCTCAACCAGCATGCAATCGGCGTGTCGTCCAATGAACGCTACTTCTATCGGAATGCTACCTTCCGTGAACTCCTCGGAACCAACGGGCCTATGTTCTCGCATCAAACAGTTGGGATATTGGGGCGCAGGGATGCTGTGGTTTGATACGACAGGGCATCATTGACTGTTCGGAGTGGTATCACCCTCGGTCGCTTGCTTTTTCCAAGGCCTGAACATCTTGTGTTCGGCTTCCCATCTCTTGGCCTAGCTTAACGGCAATCCTTATCATGGTTACTCCCATTAACGTGCCTTCTGACATAGGTTCCGGAACTTATTGAATCCCTCTATCGTGGCTCCTTTGCTCGAGGAACCATTGTAAGTAGTTTCCTCCTTCGGCAAACGTGGATTCATTGACGATTCACTGAGGGCTTGGCGAACACAGCCCGACTCAAGTTCCCGTTACTACGTCTCCAACGACCTTATACAAATAGATTGCAACTCCTTCGGACTTTCGACTGGGTCAGCAGAGGCCGCAAAGCCTCGGCGCCTTGACTTATCTTACCTCATATTGGTGGGGTGAACACCCATAGTGCCCACCGAGGCACAATTCTCGAATGCTGGCCTTCTACACTCAGGGCTAAGGCTGAACTCGATATCCATTTCCCCTCGAATTTTGCACTGCCAAGTCACGATACCACGACAGTCCTAACGGTGCCCCTCTGGAGCTTCCGTCTCGCATTAACAAAAGATCACGCGTCAAGTGCTTGGATGCATTCAGATGCGACGTGGTACGTATACGCAAGTCCATCTGGCTCAAATCTTGCTCCCTCGTCAACGGCAAGCGCTAAGAGTCAAGCCCCAGGCGCCTACGGTGTTCGAGAAGGACATGGTTCATTTCACGCGCGAGCGATTCGGTTGATGGGAAGCAAGTGTGCTGTGTTTAGGGCAGGTCTCGCTCTAGGGCTGGAATGAACGCTCTTCTACACCTCCTCGCCCCAGATACATCTCCTCCCTTCTCAATTAGGGTGCAAAGTGAGCCGCTGGTATAGGCAGAGAGTCAAAAACGTGCCTGAACTCCATTGATGAGCCAACTGGGCCGGGATCATGTGGACCTGAACAAATTCAAGACTAGAAGTCACCCAGAACTGAATTATGCCATCATGAACCTTGGAAGTAGGTAAGTTGGTGCTAGAGCTCGGCACGAGTATGTACACATTAATTATTGTGACTGGCGCTGCTCACACAAGTTGTCGCATTTGGCCACGGCGCCTATGTGTACCCCGACAAAGCATACATCGGTGGAAACGACCCTCGAGGGCCTAACATTCGACTTCAACCCCGAACGGAAATCTAAACAGAGTTGTCTACTACTAGAGGGAGACTGACCTCTATGTAAAAATCACAGAGATTGAAAAATCGGCATCTTCCTTTATTTGAACTGCGCGCAAGGAACACATCACAGAGGTGAACTACCTAGCCCACAGCCCGAAAACGCCTCATCTTCACCTTAAAAAAGAACCCCCCCCGAGGCGTCTATTGCTGCTTCGTGGGTATACCAATGCCCATTGGGGTGTATAATCCTCAAGGAGGTCCCGTGGGTCAAAGGAGGTTTGCCAATGTCGTCCCCACAGCCACCCAGCTCGGCGCATCACTCGCGGGGGCAGGGAACAGTGTCAAAAGGCGCACAAACAAGCCTGGCATGCCCCTTTGATCGGCGCCTGACATTGTCCTGGAATCCTATCCTTACATGGGGTATCCTACTTTCTTTGGTTTACTTAGGTTAGAGAATCTTGTCATCTGAAACTGTATCTCCCAGTGTCGAGCTCTTCCACGATGCGGCAGCCGAACTGGATTGTGGTGAGAGGCGACAAGATGAACCGCAAATCGCTGCTACTGGCCGTGCGTTCCCCATGCATTTTGGGACAGCACGAAGAGGAAATATGTACTCGTCGTAGTCGGGTAGTGTACTTAATGTCCCAGGGAGGTCAGGCAGCAATGCAGCTGATTTCTGGTTGGACTAGGTACTAGAATCGCGTCCTGAGATTTGGTACAACGATGTGCCTTCAGTGTGTTGCCTGCGGGGGCAAAACCCTAACCACAGGACATCGGATCAAATAACGAATTTCGGTAGGCAGGAGGACCCAGGGTTTTTAGTCTCTCGCCACCATCACCCACTCTCGCTTTGGAACGGTGTGAGTACACCTCTCGGCGTGTCCTCGTAGGAATGGTGTGCAATCACCATAGTCTACCAAGATTTGGCAGTTGCCCGGCACCTTTCACTCTGGTCGCCTGTTTCAGCCGTCGATGGTATGTTTGGTGTTTCCCCACACGACCATAGGAGTGTCTGCTCACTCTTGTTGTGCACCACCAGACTGTACGAGACGAATTTGTTGCGCCATTTCACCATTCCGTTGCTTTGCGGACAAGGGAATGACGGATGAAACTGTTGACCTTTTACGCTTCGCCCCTAGGTAATGGCAATTCACAACCTTTGTGCAGTTCTCTACTGAAGTTATCGTAGTGCCCACCGAGTTTACCTTGCCTTGTCAATGTGTCACAACCCTACAGTCGAACTGTCCAGCATCATACCCGCAAGCCCAACCACTCCTTCGCCACCGCCGACTTTGGTGCCCCCCTACCATGTGCAACCCCGCTGACCTGGCACCTGCATTCAGTTGCATGCCGCGAGTTCCCTCCAAGTTGAAGATGGTTATCTCCCACTGTAGTGAAGTCCCTGCCTTGTCCCTCCCAGCCTAAGGTGGATTCAGTTTCGTCCCACCGTTCCCCGTTCCCCATGCAGAAGTGGTTGCCAACGACAATCCAGATCCAGGCTGTATCCGGTTCCATCCAACTGTAAGAATAACCCGGTGGCCATCCCCCGCGATCATATCTGTTGCGAAATTCTGTGGTTTTCCACTGTTCCCGGTACATGGCCTTGTTGATGTCTACCGCCACTCATTCACGCGCCCGACTCCAGTAATCTCCCACTACGGCCAGGACTCTCGCTTTATCACGTTGGCCACCACAATCTTTCTGCCAAACCGGATCCGGTTTTCCCCGCCATCCCTTCGCTCAACTCTCCACCGTGGTCGCTCACCACCATCACCCTGCCGATCCGCATTTTGGTCGGCGTGTACCATTATTGATGCTCGTGTTGAGAATAGTCGTCCACCACCACATCACCCATTGCACAAAGCTTCGGTTTGCCCTCACCATCGTTCACGGTCCCATTGGAATACGGACGACGACGACCATATTGCCCATCGGATAATTGGGTTTTCAACCACCACACTTGACAGGCTCGTCTGCGACGGTCATCCCCGACCACATCGTCTTCAGCACAATCCAGTTTGGTCTCACCATTTCAGACAATCAATTCTGGATGTAGTCGCCTGCCACTACTTGCATGCTAGGTACGTTGGGCTTCGGTTTCCGTCCACCACCCCCAAATACCACTGTACCCTTCTGCTGTAGAGAGATGGCACCACAAATTAACAACAAATTTATGTGACGGGAGTTTTCCTTATTGAAAGTGTGCTTCAAATTCTTTCAGTGCACCCAGCGACTGAGCAGACGCCGACAAACAGCGGGCGGGCATCGACGGACAGCGAGCACACTTGACCAAGAGGTTGTGCAGCGAAATCGAGCTTGCGATTTCTTTTCCGTGGCCACCCTTCCGGCTTCTTGCACCGGTCATAGCCGGTGCTTTCCTTTTCTGGATGCCGGAAATGGCCTGTCCTCCAAGCAGACCAAAGAGGAAGGAGACCTTTCCAGACCCGAACACGTTGTTCATAGCAACGCAACATCGATTTGGCATACAAATTACACACAATACAAGATTCGCGTACATGGACTCAATCATCGAAAGAAGTGACGACAACACGACCAGACTCGTCGATATCGACCTGCTGTCCAAGAATATCGAGACGATCAACGATGCGGAAGAGCTGAGAAGTGAGAAGGGCAACCTCGTGGTCGACGCTCCCCCAAGCCTCCCCTCCCAAGTACAGCTCACCGACACTGAGGTTGCTGAAGGTGTCGAAGATCTTGACGATGAATGAGCGCAAGCGTGGAGAAATCACATCATCCCTCAAGCCCTCTTCTGGATAATTCATCCTTTCGGGGTGGGTGGATCCGATCTTCATCGTCTTCCACCAGATGAGATCGAGCAGCGCATGTTTGACGTGACAACCACAGTTGAGGTGGTTGGCGGCGGGCTTCACGGGCTGATCTTTAGTGCCGAGAATCTTAGGATATGCGACGCCCTGGGTCTTACCATCGAAGCCGTCGGAAGGGGTCTGGCCACGAGCTTGTTGGTGGTAGCGACAGATTGTGTTGGTGGTGGATGTCTTGAGGATAAGGAGGGCAAGATCGCGTGAGGCGTGGACGGCCTCGGGGAGATACGACTGTTCCTCACGAATCAGTCTACGAGTGCTGAAAGAGATGGCGGTTTCATCCCGGGTCTCGAGATACTTCTGGCATTCACGCCTGCCCCGCTCTGCATTGTATAGGTGAGTGCCTGGAATGGGATAGGAACGCTACGAGTACTGACCAATCAGCTTCTCCTGTTCCTCAGCAGGTAGCTCATCGAAAGGCATGCGAGTCTTCACATCACCCGCAGTCTCCTTGGTCTCCTTCGCCTTCGCCCGCCCTCCCATCATCTTCTTCGACAACGACTTGAGCTGCTTCTTAACGTGATCCTCTTCGGTGCACAGAGATGAATACTCGTTGTGCATCGCGAGGACCATGTCAGCTGCGTGCCCACCGCGCCGCATCAACTTCCTCAACTCGTCCAACCGCTCCTTAATCTCCTCCCTCCTCGCCTTCAGGCCATCAGCCTGTTGTCCGTGCTGCTGGTCCCTCTTGTGTATGTCCCAGAGGTCAAAGAAGAGCTTCCGACCCGTCAAGAAGTGTTCGCGAATGTTGTTGAGGTCGATACGAGCATGGTGAACCGCAAGGAGGAGGGCCTTCGACTCTGCAGGAGTCCTGGTGCGAGGGTCGCGGTCGACCTCATTCATGAGCTTCTCGAGGCAGCCAGAGACGCTGAGAAGATCTTCCTGAAATGCGAGGGCACGGTATAGGGGAGCAGTATAAAAGGAATGGAATTGCCGAGCATTGTCGTCGAGGTCGTTTGCATCTTGGCCGTTGGCGATGGGAACATCTTCGGATTGGACATCCCGGGCTTTGAACGTGTAGATCTTGGAGAGGATGTGGGTCACCTCTGCAAAGACCGCCTGCCCGAGGTGCTCTTCAGTGAAGTTGCGAGAGGCATGCACCAACGCCGCCAAGAGGGAACCGTCAATACCGTCTAGCAACCGGTCAACCTTCTCAAGAGCTTCCTTCGAAATGAAGGAACTGGGATCCTGCGTCAACGCTGGAACATCCGGGGCAGGGGATATGGCGAGAAGGGGCTTTGAGGGATGCCTGAGGTTGGGATCGAGGAGTGCAGGATCGAGGAGACCCTGTTGCTCCAAGGTAGGTTCGCCCATCTCCACATCAGTAGACTGTGCGATGTTCGTGTTGGTGGTGCCGTCATGAGAGGTGTGTGTTGTGATAGGCGTCTGAAGCACAGGTCCAGCAGCGACTCCGGGAGGTAGGAATGTCGGAGGAACAGGACCAGGAGTGTATGGAGGGGGTGCCGTAGCGATAGGTGCCTCGGATGTGGGAACAGAGGCTGTGGGTGACGGTGGAGCAGAGGACAAGGGTGATCCAAGGTCAATATCCCCAGGCAGAGGCGCAGAACCTGAGGTAGTGGTTAACGCTGCCAGCATAGCCTCAAGGCGTGCAATCTTCTCCTTGACGGCGGCTTTCTTCTCTGGAACAAGGTGAGTGTGCGTCGCAGCGTGAGTGAAGCCGAGGCAACTTACCCTGCGAACCAGGAAGGCTCTTTTTCAAGAAGCGCACCTTACCCCACTCTTTACGAGCGTCGGTGAGCTCTGCATTGAGAGCGTCGAACTGCGAGGTGTCGGCCATGGTATGTTCCAACAATGAGGGGAAGACAGGGCAGGTTGGTGGATGAAAACCATGCTCGTCCAGCTCCTTAAAGTGTTTTTTTTTCGGGAGCTAACCACATACACCTAGGTTCACCTTGTTGCAGAGCGGCACTAGCATGACGTCGCTACGGCGTTCGGGTCTCTGACAAGTCAACCATGAGTCAATCAGGGACCACCCAGGCAACGCCCAAGCGCCGCCTTCCCTTCTCATTTTCCATTCATAACTACCTTTGGATTTATTCACTCACTCTTTTCTTGGGGACAGGAGTCTATCACATCTCCATCTTGCGTCTTCCACGCCGGCTTACACGGCCCTTTCCAGTATGAATGCAAAGCTCAAAAAAAGGATAGAGTGCTCGTCGCCTGACCGCATTGAAGGTGCTGTACCGTCGAGAACGAACAATGCCAAGACTCCTGGAACTCAAGATAAGGGGTTAGAAGCAAGAACGGCGGGCAGACTTCGCCGTTGTGCGTGCAGGAAAAGCTGTTGTCATTCATCGCTCATCCACACGAGCACTTGAACGGCATGCTTGAGCGCTCGAAGCCCTTCATCGCCCATTTGCCCCAATAAATCGAACGTGTGCCTGAACGGCACCCGTCCAGAACAAGGGTTCGAATGATATGCCTAAGCACTCGAGGTGGAAGTGTAACTCCGACTCATCCGTCAGAACAACTCATAGATACAGCTAAGCTCATTCCACGCTCTTTTGTACACCCCCAACCATGCCCACCTCTCGCCGTGCCTTAGACGATCCCACCACAGTCCAAGCCATTGTCGGCCTCCTTGCTGAAGTCAATCGCAGTAAGCACTCATAAAACCTTGCTCGAATGCGAACACTGACGGTCTCGCAAAGCTATCAACAGACTTATTGGGTCTGACCTGTCGGACACTTCTAATGCGAACAGTTCGCCGTGGCTAGACAACACGCTCGTTGACCCAGGTGCGCCATATGTACAAGAATGTCCACGTACCCGACTGACTGGCTTTCATGCTTCCAACAGCTCAGCCTCAACCTCTTGCTGCGACATCGGTAGTTGCGAAGGGGCGCCCGCCACAGGGGAAGACTCAGAGGAGGTTGACGAGCCCGAGCCTGAGCGATGGTATGTGGTACTTGTCGGACGGGAGCCTGGCGTGTACCAAGGAAGGTAAGTCTCACAGGCTGCCAGGCACCTTTGTCCGTCACTCATTCTCACCATGACTGCTATATTTCCCTGCAGCGACTCCCTCACTTCGAATGTGTATGGGATCCCAAACAGCATGGTTCGGAAGTGCCGTTCCAGGGAGGAAGCGGTCAGCTTGTACAACCACAAGCTGCACGTTGCCGGCGTTGTCCGTGTAACACTTGAGCGTGAGGTGCTCAATCCAGAGTATGATTCGCTTGTTTAGACTGTTGTATTACCCTGTATGCCGTCTGTATGCTTGGTCTTCGGTGTAGACTTGCCATCTGTGTAAATTGTTCGGATCTACTGCTCGTTCTCAATCATCTGTTACCGGTCAATGATTCTCTGTGTGATTCCTGGAATCGCTGAGCAAGCACGGGTACTGCTGATGATGAATATCAGTCGAGGCACCACAAGCGCCGGTGGGCGCCTATTGCGCTTTAGTTGGAATCCTGCCTGCCTCTAAACTCAAAGATAAGATCGGATAACTTTGAGAGTACCCTCACTGCTCTCAGAAAGGCACAGCGCGCTCATGTTGGAAGATCCACATGCTGGAAGCTTTTGCAGCATCACAAACACAACATTCATCGCAAACGAAGCAACGAAGTTCGGAAACTATCGCAAACGGAGATCGCAAACGTTCGGAAACCATCGCAAACGCGAATCGCAAACAGAGATCGCAACCCTTGATCTCGGTTGTTTCCCTCTAGTATTATCATATAAAGGGCTAGAAACAAGACTACCATATCATAGTATGGGTCGTAAAAGTTCCTCCGTTGTTTCACCCGCAGATGGTCTTACTAAAGACCAGAGATACTATCGAAAGTGAGTGTGCGATATGTTTCACCCATATTGATCTGATCGCGCTCACCAAATTACTTGTGTTCGTGCCTTTCAGAAACCTGGAGAAAATAAGGAAGACCAATAGAGAGCGCAATAAGCGAAACAGAGAGCTCAAGTATGTTCCAGTTGTCGAGGATACACATTTTCCTGACTCCCTTATACTAGGAAAGCGCAGAATTCAAAGGGGAAGAAAGCTTCGCAAGTCCAAGTTGAAGCTGGGTTGGCTTCGCAGGCCAAATCAGCGGTGCACACCTCTGCAGTTGCAGACCTAGATCAAACAGGAATCAATCCCTCAGCGGCCTCCGTGGAGGAACAGGCCATAACCGTGCCCATTCCCCTTCTACCAGGCCCGGATTTCTTGAATCCCGGCTTTTGGGACCTTGAGGAGCTTGACGATGCAGCTTACCGACCGCCCAGCTACGACGGGTTCACAATCGCTCGGTTGCATCGTATTACTCAGGTGTCTGAGGGCCTCACAACACCCCATGATCCCGCTGCAATCGACGTCTCAGAATGGGAACGCTTCCGTGAATTGCATGTTGCTGTTGTGCGCTGGTCCAGCGTATGGGGTGGTGTTACCGCATGGTCAGAGTCGTTTGAGTCGATCTTCCGCGCGGTTTGCGTCCGAGGTTCAATCCCAACTCGGAACTGGATGTCCAAAATATGGGGTCATGCAGAGGTCGGTAAACGGCTCTTGGATTTGCTTCGAGTGACGAACCTACCCCTTCCGAATGACCCAGACAGCATTGTTGTTCTGTGGACGAAGAAGGCCGAAGATATTGTGACGCTGGCGACAGGTATCGCCATCATCGACACAAGGTTTGACATCCTAGGGAGAGGGCTGTTTGGTGTGAGCGGTGAACCAGACTCGGACTCGGAGAAGAGTCAGTCAGATACTGGGGGTCACGATAACGAAGGGGAAGAACATGAGCGCACGGAGGATGAATTGGAGGATTCGGAGAGGGATAGCCATAGCGATGACGGATACTATGACTAGGTACATTGGCGCGTCGAGCTCGAGATACATACAGTATGACCTCCACACAGGCGTTCCTACGTCGAAGTGTTGGCACTAATGGCGTGATGAATCTCCTGCTGCTTGTACAGCCTGAGCTGCTCCTGGAGCATGCGGTTCTGCTCTTCCAACTCCCTTACCTTCCGGTTTGCCTGAACAGCCTCCCGCTTCCGAGCTTCACGCAAGTCGAAGATCAAGCCATCGATATTATCGACAATTCCTTCAATATCGTCATGGGCTTCAGCGCGTAACCTAGGCGAAGTATAGTGGACCATTCCATTGACGGCTGTGATGTGCTGCGCTGCTATAACCAGCCAGCAACCTGTTCTGTTTGAGAGGTCGTCGCACTAGCACGGATCAGTACATGTGTCCTGGAAAGAGAAGTGGACAACCTACGCGTTCGATGAGAGGTCCTATACCAGCGGCGAACGCTCTCGCAGCTTCATGCGTATCACCACATGGCTCGGGTGCCTTGTGCTTCCGACGGATGACTACGTCTTATGTTGAGGAATGGAGAGGAACTATGAATTTTGGAGGACCTACCCCATGGCTTGGCTCCACGCTGAGCGCCGTGAACATGCCCATTGTAAGGATCCTTATCCGACGTTCGCTTCTGTTTTTTCTTGCCTGGACTCCCGCTGGCCTCAGACTGCCCTGCATTGCTTACATCGTCTTGGCCATCCTCATTTGGTCGTCCATCTAGGAAAAGTGTGAGTGATACGGAGCATAATGGGATATACTTGAACTACTCGCCTTCGGAATTCGATCGTGGGTCAGGCACCTCTGGTGAAGCCGAGGGCGCCGTGGTCCCCACGTCTTGAAGCCGGGGGTCGATAGGAATGGGCATTTCAGGTTGAGGCTCCATGGCAGCAAAGATTGGGAGGGGCGGCAAGCTGACTGCAGAACCCAGGCTGGTATGGGGAACAGTGGTGATCTAAGGGAACAGATGAGTGCGTTAAAATCAACCAGCAAAGAAGACACACCTGGTACTGGGGAGGCTGTGAGTGGAGAGCAGCAGCTACATTCTCAAGATACTTCTGCCCAGCCTTGGTGTGCTTGCACTGGGACATGAGAGGTTTGTTGTCGCACTTGGAGCAGCGGCGCGGAGCTCTCTCTCCTTTCGCCATGCTGGGTGTGAAGACAAAAGAGACAGTCTAGCCGCAGCGCCGTCAGCAAAGGATTATAAACTGTTGTTGGATTTTGGTAGGACCTCACCATTGAGCACCGTCTTCCACGATTATTACCTTTACTGAAAGTTGTGTTGCGGCTTGCCCTACAGTGTTACATTCTTCGACGCAACACAAGTCAGCACCTCACACTGTCCTGTTCACACACAAGGCCAGAAACGACACCATGGTCACGCCCCCCTTTCGTCAACGAATCTCAATCGGATCGCAACTCACAGAGGCAGATCGACATGCGCTCCGCGGCCGTATCCGAGTAAAGAAGGTGGACACAAAGCTGAATCCCACACCAAGGCGGAAGACTCGAAAGTTAGAGGAACACCCTCGGAAACGACAAAAGCCAGGACTAAGACGCGAACATGGAGAACACCCAACTCACCGAAATCCACCTAGCTCTACCCACGAAGCACCCTTCTCCCAAGCCCCTCATACTCCGCAAGGTTTCTGTGTCCAAGCACCGTGCACCCCGCTACACAATGGTGGAGGAACGCCCTTCGCCGCTGGTGTCTCCTCCCCAGCGCCCATGTTCGAAGCCAGTAGCCAGGCAGTTGTGCCTTCAAGCTCTGCCGGAGGGTTGGGATTGGCCGATAAAGCGACTCTTGAAATCCCTCCAGGTTTTGCAGACGACGGAGGGTTCCAGCAACTGACGGATTGGTTGTTTGTGGTCAATGGATGGAATCAAAAGAAGCAGATGCCGACGGTGTGTTGGTTTGCTTGGATAGTCTACCACGATCATCTAATCAAGATCAACGATTCTTCCAGCCTCGCTGGTATCACCTTCACCGCGTCAAGAGCCAGGGCATCGCAGTCTGCACCTGTCCGCAATGGCAGGCATCCCAAGATCAATGTCTTCATACTGTATTTCTTGAAGTACATGGAGATGAGGAATTTCCGGAAGGAGAAGCGGTGTCCTACTGTAAGTCGCACTACTCTTTTAGTGCATTGGACTTTTGTGACTGGCCATGCGCTTAGACCCCGAAGATTCGCCAATCCTGTTTCTGCGTTACGCGACAATTGTTGATGTACAGAGGAACCTGAACGTCTTCTCGGTACCTGCCCGTTCACTGCCGACTGTACACAATCGCGCGATAGTCCAGTTTGAAGGACTCGATTCTGGCCAAGGGATCTGGACCTGCTCGAAGGATCCATCTGCATCTAACTGCTACCATATCGGGTTAGCAAGCAAATTCATGCAGGATCACTTTGGGTCTGAGCGTATCGAGGACAGTGGGCAGCAGGCCTTGCGGTACGATGGTGAGGCGCCCTGTGCAAAGTTGTCGCTGGGTGACTGACAGACACTCATCAGCATCTCGAATCCGCGCACCCAGGCGGACTATCCCAATCTCTCACCAGCGCCGACCGCCACCGCTATGGGCTTGCACTTCAGAAGAAGAAACGGCCAACGCAGCACGCTTCGGAATCCCATCAATTAGGTCAATCACTGCAGACGAGCCAATCGCACTTCAAGAGTCTGATGCCTGTGTGTGCTCCCGCGAAAAGGCAACTTACAGCCCTTTCGTTGGGACAGTGAAACAGGCTTGTACTGTGTATGGCTTCTCGAGAGCTTGGGCGGGCGCCGTCCTCCTCCAAAAATGTCCAATTTGCAAGAGTCGCATGATTGGGCCTGACGGTCGCTCCCTCAGGCTTTTCAACTGGAATAACCATGTTATTGTCGCAGAGGAACTGCTAGATGACTACACAAACGCGTTCCTCGGATCTGAGACTCCCTTCAAAGCTTTCACCACCCTTGTCAGCCGCCGGTACAAAAGCAGTTGCTCGCCTATCCCCTTCCTCCAAGAGAAGACCTTTCTGGAAGCCTGGTTTGGGTACATTGAACTTGTCGACATCGATCTCCGCAACAACACGATGTGTACAAAGTGCGGACCAACACCCGCTACCACTATCTGGGATGGGGTCACCTTGGCCTTCAACCAGCGCTATGTGAAGACATCCTTGGAGCCCCCAACCATCATAACGGACACTTCCCCCACACGATTCTGGGTGAAGTACCTCAAGGATCAGCAGTGCATACCCAAGAAGGAGCTTCGCCGGCTTCTACGTAAAGTCCTGGTCGGACCGTCCCTGATCCAGGGTTTGATTGCTGGCCCGAATACACTTGACCCTTCCGACACCTTTGCGGAAGTATCATCTGACGACGACAGTAACAGTAACGGAACCCCGGACCCAGCAACACAATCGAACCACCAACCAAAATGCCAAAGCTAAGGCAAAGAAGGACCTCGAAGATCGGTTTGCCACCATCCCGAACGTGCACGTACAACTCCGTGCTCTCGATCTCAGCTTGGGGGATTTGTTTGATCGCTGGTTTGGCCCTGCTGCTATCGGCGCAAGACGGGAGCCTCCTGCACCTTATCAACGTTTCTTCTTTCAGGTGCGCCAGTCGAAGTACATCAGATACATACCGGGTTCCAGCTGACGTTGGGTAGATTTCAGCGGAGGAATCTGTTTTACAAATGGTGAACCGTCCCGCCCTCGCTGACCTCGCTGCGTTCATGTCCTCACCTTCGCGAGCCACGCTTGACGCTCTCATCACCATACCGGTCATCTACGATATCCTCTGTTACGAGCACGACATAGCAGGGTCTATCAATTCAGATACTCGGGGCTCCCTGGAATGGATCTATAGCCGAGCGCAGGTGGTATTGAATATGCTGGTCAAGCAGAACGGCAAGAAAATGATGGACGATGGGGTAGTTGGCGTAGGCATTGGCCAGAACACCCCTGAACCTGCTATCATCGAGAAGAATTGGAAATTGGTACGTCCTGGGGAACCACCTGAGCCGATGTACAAACACCATTGACACTACACAAGACGGGGTGCCGTTATAGCATGCCTCAAGTTCAGCATCGACCGCAGTACCCCAACTTGAAGTACGACAATGCGAAGGACTCTGCCGGAAGTCGGAACAAGAAACGCGCCGATTGCTCCAAATACTATTCACAGTACAGTGAGCAACGCCTAACCGGTGGGATTATGTGCGCGTGGTGTCCCCACAGCATATGCTATGGGTTCCACTGCATCCCCAAAGGCGAAGGACGAAACGACGTCTTTTCTGCGATCATAACTCGCTGGAAAGAGCCGCCGAAGCGTGTGGTCTACGACTCGCGTGTGCTCTTGCCCCATACTGCCTTACCCGAGAACCGGAATTCTTTCTTGACACAGAATTCAGGATCGATACGTTCCACGCTCAAGACCACACAAAGTGCGCGCCAGCAACATTCCTGTCAACATACGCTGCGGTCAATCCCAAACTTAGCGCAATCAATTCTAGTGCTGGTGAATGCGGCAATAGCGGACTGAAGAGAATTCGAAAATCCGTGAGCTACATGTCGCAGGATCGCGCAATCATATATACCCACGTTTATTTAGCGCTATGGAACCGTCTTCGTATACTCGGCATGGAGGACTAACTTTGTATCTTGGGCGTCCAATAGATAAACCTGGAATGTGGCGGCATCCAACCACCGAGCAATGGTATGGCGGTACGCGGTCCCCAGCGTGGCTGAGCTAATCGAGGTGGTGTTATTCAACCACAATGGAGCCGGGTATACGGAGGTGGTAGTATGCGACCAGTCTCGGCTGAGCTGCTCGATGTGGTGGTGTGCAACCAATTTGAGCGCCGGTGTGCGGATGTGGTGGTACACCACCACCTCGCAACTGGGCTGGTTGATGCGGTTGGATCTGACCACGACGAAACCGCCGAGCTGGGCACATGCATGTGGTGGCGTACAACTGCTTTTGAGCGCCGGCATATGGGAATGGTGGTACGAGGCTATCGCGGTCAGCTGGTGAATGTGGTGGAGTCCGACCGTGATGAAGCCGAGAACATGGATGTGGTGGCGTGCGACTACTTTGAGCCTCGGCGAATGGATATGGTGGTGCACAACCACTCTGCGATTCAACCAGTCGTTGGCAGGACGCAACCACTTGGACAGCATGCAGCGCTACCTGGTTTGCTCTGTTAGCCAGTCTGCATTGTAACTGCCTACCTCTGTGCCGCAACCTTGAAGAACGACAATCACAGCATCTTGGTAACATGAACGCTCCAATCGAGCATCTGTTGGGTTCCTCAAGATAGTGTCAGAGTACATTACGATCCCAAATGCCCAGCGTAGCTCACTGCAGACACCAGAGAGTGGTCATCGACAAGATAGGTCTCTTCCGGACACCAGTCGGATGTCACCACATCCGAGCAGGCCAGCAAAACGGCGTGAAACGCGGTGGTCTGCCACGATAATCCGAACTCGTGTTAATTGGTACAAGTCAACCGTCACGCCGGCCGTCATTGCACATGGTGGTGCCCCGCGACTTTGCCAGCCCTGGCAGGTATGGCGCATTCCCACCGTCTCAGAGCTTTTCGTCCATTGGCCATGAGCGGGCAGGGTGGAGAGTACGGACCTACAACGTGTTGCCCCCACTACTGGAGTTCTGCTGCCTAAACGCGAGGCCGTACTGGGACAAGGACTTATATATCTATCCCCGGACTGACCGCAGACTTGAATTGCTGTGGGGCATCATATCTGGAGATGTGAGAGGCAACAGAGGGTAGGACTGAAAGGCGATCAGGAGGCTCAGAGAGTTGTGGACCGTGGTTGAGCTTTACCACATGGGTGGTACTCGCGATGTTGCTGCAGCCCGCCGATTTCGGAAGAGTGAAGTAGTGGTCAGGATTAACCACCATTTCCAGAATTTGACATGAGTGATATCCCACCAAAGCGGTTTAGATAATCGAGCGTGACGGGGGAAAGAGGTAAGAGAGAAAGGCGCTTGATGGTGCATGTCAGGGGCGGTCTTGAGTTGAATGTCAGGCGTCTGTTTGTGCGCGATGTCAGGCTTGTTTATTCACGTTTTGGCACTGCTCGTTATCCGCACTCGCGCGTGAACCAGAAATTGAACCGTGTCCTTCTCGAACACCGTAGGCGCCAAAAGCGTGAGAATTCATCGATCATCCGCGACCACTTCGACCAATCAAAAGCCATTGAACCTTCCCATCTTCAGTCGTCCGCTCATTCTCCTTCAACGCAGCCCTCACTGTCAACCTGCTTCCGAAAGCCACCCTGACATTCTTACCATACGACTTTCCATTTGCAATCTGCTGCTTGGCGTGCTGATATCCCGACATCTCCGAGAGCGCTAGCAAGGGACCACGACCCAGAGCGTTCAACATCCAGCACCTCCCGGCTGGCGGCGACGAGTTCGTGTGGGCGCAAGGCGGCAACTTTCGATTGAGCTGTTCCCTCAGAATGCAGGAGTTCTGAAGGCGCCGAATAATCTTGAGTCTGTACTCAAATCTGGACGTGGGACCTCATGTTTATGACTGGCCATTCGTACGCCAAGGTCCGCACACAACAAATACCGCTCCGTCCGTTGTTCCGTCAAGCAGTAAAATGCACCTCATTCCGCTCTATCCCCTCCGCCCTTCTCCTCGATGCAGATCAAAGCAGCCTGTGGTAGAGCGGACGTTCGGTCAGGAACATGAGCTTCTTTCCCTCGCAGTCTCTCGGCTCTGGACTCTCGACATCCCCGTTTCCGGTGCACACGAAGGCACTCCCGTGTCAGCCCTCGTGCGTACCGAACAGATCCAAACTGCGCATGGCCCCTCGCCTGTCGGATAAATCGCGCACTCGCCGATCGATGTTGACCGCGTATTGGAGGCTACGCCAAACGATAATGAACTTTGTCGCCGCACTCATTCGATTGGGCCCTGTGGCACTTAATCTTCCGCGATCCGGTGTGCTCGTGCACCGGCACGAATGCTCCCTCTAATCAGCGAAGGCAGAACTTACTCGTGGTTCTCCCTTCAGTCTGGACATCGACAGATTGCCCTGATTATGCTAGGCATCTCCCCTCTCACGATTTGTCCATGTCAGGCCTGGCTTCTCTGGGTTCTTTCACGGCACGAATCCTTGTGAAGCACGATCACTCTCGAATCGCCTTCAGAATACAAAAGGTCTATGCTTGCCCACGGAGAGTGATGTGCCTCCCTCTGGAGTCGCTTCCTCTTCACTCCCTCATCCTCGGCTTATCATGGTTTCTGCCGCCATTCCCCTCCTTTTCCTCTTCTTTCTCTTCTCAGAGGTAGTAGCTGCCCAAGGGTCTGCCGATCGTCCATCCTCTACCAGGACGACTCGAACTTCGTCGACTAGGCCTGGTGGGACTACCGCAACCCCATCTCCCACGATAGCCAAGAAGAATCCCAAACGCGGGATATCTTGGGCGGCTGAGAGCCCTGGGGACATCAACAATGTGAACCAGACCGCGAGCGTCATCTCGTGGCAGTACGATTGGGCCAATATCCCCCCAGCCTTCCTGGCGACCTCTAACGTCAAGTACATCCCGATGCAGTGGGGTTCCGGATCCATAGATCGGTTCGTGGATGCTGTACGAGCGCAAGGTGCGGATACGATTTTGGTAGGTCGATTTCCTAAAAGAATTGGTTCCACAAATTGACGGACCTCGGGTGCGCGGTTAGGGATACAACGAACCCGATTTCTTCAATGAAGCAAACATGGATCCTACGGAGCTGCGCGGCTCTGGATGCAATACATCCAGCCATTGAAGTCATATGGGGTCCGGTTAGGTGGACCCGCTGTGACGGCCGGGGACACAGGACGCCCATGGTTGCAGAAGTTCTTCGCAGCATGTAGCCAGTGCACCATCGACTTCCTGCCTTTACATTGGTGCGTTCCGCAACCGGCGAATTTGCACATCCGTCCGCTGACGTTTCTGAAGGTACGGCTCTGGCACGGCGGGGTTCTACGACTATCTGTGGTCCATCCGCAACCAGTTCCCCAACACTCCGGTATGGATCTCTGAATTTGCGGACACTTCTGATGATCCGGCTGGTGCGTACCACCTTGATTGAGGATCTATGTCGATGTCAACGTCACTCGCAGCTGTCTTAAATTTCATGAATGAAACCATACGGTACATGGACGACCTTGAGTGGGTGGAGCGATATGCTTGGTTTGGCCTCTTCGTAAGGCTCCAATTCACTCCGTTCATATTTACTTACTAACCGTGGCACCATTCATTTTAGCGACCTAAATCAGGGGTACACTACAGTGCGTCTCTTCCGCAGTGATCTATCAAACATCGAGAGAAGAGAGCTGATCCCTCAATTCTTTCCAGACTTGCTCAGGGAAGACGGTGGCCTTAACGCGCTGGGAGAGCTGTACATCGGTGCGAAGACTGTTCACACGCAGATCATCATGGACAGCGCATACGCCGGGTACCGCACGGTGAATGGAGAAGATCTGCCCAATCAGCCATTGGTGACTGCATGGCCCTCTTATACCGCCCCTAGTGCGGGCAGCCGGGCGTCTGCGCTGCATCCACTGCTTAGCTTCGCTGCGATCGCACTCATAAGTCTGTTAAGCGGTGCATAAGATGGGATGGATTACTGATAGGAGGGCTGTACATCTGTATATGAATTGGACTGGGCCGGGCTGGAAGAGAACCACTGGAAGTCTTGTATGTCGGACTCCGTTTCTGGGTTTCTTGTCACAAGGGTTTGAGATAGAACCACACTCTTTGAATATGCAACTTCTCTGCTACCGTACTTCTGTCCCTCACTATTTCCTCTAAAACTGATTCTCGGTAGCTTATCAAGGACAATAATTAAACGGGCGTTCTATCGCCTATCTGATTCTCGCAGCGAGATCTCGCCCACGAGTACTAGTGATGGCCCGCCATCCCGACGCGGCGCTTCAAGGGCGGTGGGCGTGGAAAAATGATTACGTACAAATCATCGGTGCTCCCTTCCCAACGACAAGGGGTCGGAGACACTCCGCACCACCGCAGGCCCGGTTCCCTTATCTACCACTATGCTGAAGCCCATTACCTTTTCCTTGCTGGTCCTCATTGAGCTTGCGTTGGCTCACGGGGGCCATGATCACAGCGGCCCAGAGAGCGGCGAAACTATCCAGCAATATGCTCAACGACACGTAGGTGTTCATGCTTCGCTTGGATGTTACCTGGAAAGCTCATTCTTGTTGTTTCGCTTCGGCAGATGTCCAGTGAACACCATATGTGGGTGACTCTTGCAGGGTTTGNCATGTGTTGNATGCTGACCCTTGTAACGCGGCTTGCAGCGACTCGTTCGATGCGCGGAGTTTCTTCCAGTTGCATGATTTAGACCGGTGCGNGGACAAGAGGANTAACAGNCCACGGCAGCATTGACTGACCTAGACNTCTGTAGGGACGGCTTTTGGAACAAGGAGGAGATAGAGGCTATCTATGGTGTGCATCATGTATACTCTCAAAAGAAGTCCAAGGTACGTCCTCCNACGTCTCACACTCTTGAGGGTTTAACTGACACAGTGTGTAGGACGACATTGAGCACCAGAAGAAGGCCGACCATATTGTCTCAGTGGTNCTCGAGAAGCTTGACTTGAACAAGGACGGCCTTATTTCACCTGAGGAGCTGGAGAAGGTTGGGTTGGACGGCTTGCCAAACTTTGCGGATCTGGGCGCTGAGGGTCATCACTACGATGTTGAAAGCGGTGCGTNGTCGCACCGTACTGTGTNGAAGCTATGGCGCTCATACATATCTCTTACTCAGAATTCTTCCTGCACCACGAAGGTGAGCATCCCTTCACTAGTCCTGAATACCCAGCACTCACCACCGCCTACGCTAGAGGAGTTCCACTCCACTCCNGAAACCCAGACCGACGAGTCATACAACCACCCTGAGGACCTCGAACACTTTGCTCACCACGAACACATCGAGAACAAGGAGGCGGAGCGCGAGGCCGCATTCCAGGGCATTTCTGTGGAACAACTCAACAAGGACCGTGCAGACGCACTCGAGGCCGCTGAGAAAGCGTCTGCCGCTG